>ML785632.1:120735-160150 GCA_009831015.1 Picea engelmannii | reverse complement strand
TTTTTTTGCCATACCAACCAACTATTCATAATTTCTTGCATACAATGCACCAGAATTTTAACTTGCTTTGAAGTTCGCATGCAAGGTACTTGGCTTGTTCTTGATTAGAGTCGAGCGCTTTCTGCCGCCTTCACTATGCGTCATGAGCAATAGCGTTATGAGCAATCTGCTTTATGCCTGAAATAGATAGATATTAGTCAGAACACTGATTTCCCTATTATAGGGTCCTAACATTATTCATGGTGTATTGAAGCCTTTAAAATGCGAGCTGATGCTGGGGTCTGACTATAAGGTGTGCTTGATATGAGAGATCACTGAAACATTTGAAGAAAATGCTAGTGCTGACAAAGACTGAACCTGATGGACACTTGAAAATATGAGCCAAGATGTTGTAGATGATGAAATATGTTGAAATATATGGATTATGAAGAAATGATGCTATAAAGAAGATGTTGATGCTGTTAATTCTAGAAATCTAAACTCCAAACTGAAAAATGAAAAGCAAAATAGTGAACCAAAACCTAAATTATACTACTGTTGTTGATGCCATAAACCATATAGTATTCACATATCACCCCTACTAGTACAATTCAATCTATATGAATGGATTTACTTGGAGTCAAACATAGAAATAAATCATTGGATTACTGATTAATAATGTAAATCATTAACCAATGCGAGATGAACCACCATTAATGTCAATGGGCATCAAGGTACAAAAGTACATTCTAGTTGGTGTGAGTGAATGTGTTGGAGTCAAATACCTATAGAATACATCATTCAAGGAACATTTATGTATTTCCTTGTTGATAGCGAGAGAACTTGCTATTAAGGCATGCATGCCACAAGGTACTTATAAACATCTCTAATATCAATCCCAAATGATGTGGTGGATTCTATGGGATGGGATTTGTCGGAAGGTGGACCTTAAGGAATCCCAGATCGATTGACACGAGCATAAAACAAAAATGATTTTGAAGAACAATAATACAACATAGAACCAACATGTATAATGTTATTGATAATTTTCCCCACCAGTTGCCTAGTTTTCAAGCCAAACTCATCTCTAGTTGTGCTAGTGACCTGGTTTTCACAGCTGGACTTATTTTTATCTTTACTATTTTATTTATCTATTTACACTATCCTACTTTACTTGGAAAAATAAATCATTTTCTCTAGTGTAGGAATATTTCCAATGAATCCAAGTGCGCAACAGGATTAGAAATATGCTCATATTCAAGTTTGAAAAATATACTTTAATAAGTACTAGAACATGAGGTACCAACTACTTTGTTGCGATGATGCCAAGAAATAATGAAGAATAGATTGGCGCCTCAACTTGATGGTTGTATAGAACCAAATTTCAATGTAGTCATGATGCCCTTGGTTTCTTGTTCATTAAAACTGATTTGTATGTCCTCCTTTGTCACGCCATTTAGATTTTTTACTATTTATTGATTGGTTTCATGAACGCATAAGGGATATGATGATAGGCATGGTATAAATTCTTCATTCTCAGGCTCTTATGTCTGATCCTCAACAGATGTTGTCCATGTATTGTCAGTCTCTCCTAGTTATTCTTGATGTTACTCGTGGAAGTTTTTGTCTTCAATCACCTTCTAGGATGCAAGTATGCTCTTGAATACTGTCAATATTTGCTCCTCCTGAGGCAGAGAGATGTTTCCAACTACTGCTAGGAATTGAGAGATTTTTTGGAGTAGAATTCTTCTTTACATTCTTGAACATTATTGAATTCTTGTCGTTGGATGATAATCCCTGTCTTGCAACATGGATTAGTGCAATGAGCTATTACAATACCTTAAAAGTAGGGAAATAAACAAAATCAATGGAAATTAAAGAACACTACTTAAAGAAAACTTAAACAATCTGAAAAATTGTTCACATGAGTTAGCTCTTTATTTTCCCTACATCAAAATAAAATAATATTGAAGCAACACGACAAGGGATCAGAGAAACTCACTAAAGTGAATGCGACGAGCTAGAATTCTTTCAAAAATTCTGAAGTGAGGGCACCTTTTGTCTTACCATTTCTCCTCCTCCAAGTCTTAAATGTTGGTGCACCCAAATTAGGCGCAAAAACAAAAAACTGTAAGTGCTATAATCCCTTTATCACCACCCCGACAATGATGTTAAAAACATTGGGTTATTTATATGTATGAATCCTTGACATCAAATCATCAATCCGAGAGTTCATAGACTTCGAGGTGCAATCATAGGAAATGCAAGATCAGAGCCTATTTTAGCCTATGTTAACAACTAATGCCGAAAAAAACACTCTTCAAAATGAAATGAAATGATATATCACTAAATATATCAATCCAAAAAAACAAATATGCATTCAGCCATATAAAAACCAATTCAAAGAAACCAAATGTAAATATCAGACACCTTAATCTTGCATTCATATATCTATATAAATATGAATAAGGGCACAAAATACTATGTCCATATGTTTGATCTACACATAAATATGTTTTCTTATGAATTCTTGTTTAATCAATGAATACTTAAGACTTCAATGTGTGAGAGCATAAAAACACTTGAGACTACGAATCAAATCTATGAAAATTAATTATTTCATTAGCTTGAGGGTTCATTAATGGCTTATAGTGCAATCTTTCACTTTAGGTTTAAGTGTTCATGCACTTGAGATATGATTAACTTATTAAACTGAATGAGTTCTAATCAATGCAATTTAACTTTTATGAGGATGCATACGATTCAAGCTACCACCTAAATTAGTCAACAAAAGAGTTGAACTCTTTCAAAATGATATTGACCTAATCTTGGAATTGTAAGCTTAGAAAGGTAATGATGAAATCTACAAACTAAAGATGCAAATTTCTTTGTCAAGTATAATAAGTCTTTAGTGGTGAAACTACAATTTTGCATTCAAATGATTTGTCTCTGTGCAACTATGACTCAAAGAGATTCTTTTCATTCATCTTAACATATAAAGAAACAAAGTATTGAAAACCAATTAAAAATAAATTCTATTGACTGTACTCAATCAAACTGTGTTAATAAAATGTAAAGACAAATGGATTTGAAATCAAGTTCCCACACCACAAAACTTGATCTAAGCTCAAGCTCTGCAACCTGCTACTTCAACAACTAATTAATCAAAGAGTTATTGAGTTAATTTATGTGAGTAAAATAATGAAAATAACTAAGCAAGATGTTGAAGCATTAAACCTTAACTGAAACAATTAATCTCTGTTGTTTGATAATTAGAATTACAGTCCAAGACATAGTATTTGTATAAATAAAATAACACACACAACAAATTAGTTACCGAGATGTGGTACTAGATGAAACTACACATTCCAAGTTGGCAGACCCTCCCAATAGGACAACGAACCACTTAGAACACAGTCTCACACAGTCGTAATGAACACAATGATTAAGAAAGTCTCTTTAGCATTAATTTAATGCAAATTAAGTTACATAAATAGTTCCCCTTTCTCTTCTATCCTGGTTGCATATTTATACATAAAACGAATTGGAGAGGATAAGATCCAATCCCTCAATCCTAGAGCTACAAATCGAATCCGGTTTTACAAATTAATCCATTTTGGAAACTGGATGCAATAACAAATCTAGGAAAACCCAGCTAAGGTATTTTCCCATATCTCTTAGATCCTTCACCTTCTAAAGAATATTATTGCATGTTACTCAAATTAGGCCTTTCTACACAAAATCCTTGTTCCATAATTTTGATATTCTTCCTTAACATCTCAGGAATCATGTTGGAAGTTAACTGCTATTAATTTGCATGTTTTTGACTGAAAACCCTTGACCACAACTAGAGACTTCCATGGTGGACCTGGGTGCGAACCAAGGTTCACACACCATGCTATAATCTAGATATTCAAAACCCTTGTGGCTTAATTTAGATCGGAGATGCGAAAGTATTCCAACGAATGATTTTGGGTACCAAAAGTGAACTTCTGGTACAGGAAAAGAGATAAGAAAATCATCATTATTCGAATATGTTCTAGACATTATATCTAATCCATATAAGACACAGAAAATCAATAAAACAAGCAAAATTTACCTCTTATATCTTGTCAAAGGTGTTCATTATGCTTGGATTTAAGAATACATGAAAACATGACCAAAAAGGATAGCAACCAAGTATAGAGGTAGGGTAAAGGTGGTCAAAAAGAGTAACCGACAGGTGCAAAATGTGTTAAAACCATGAGCCAACAAATGATATCCAAAAGAACCCGATCTCAACATACATCATTAGGATATTGAAGCTTCCCAAAACACCACACCCCCAACCATACACCATCTGTTGGTTGAGTCAGGGACGAGACCTTGATGTTAGCAAAAAATGTTGCATGTCCTACAACATTAAGCCCTTCATAGATGAGGCATTGCGTGATGTTTCTCAACTTGAATTTTATGATTTTATTTTAGGACAACCCTATACGTGGAAACATCATGCTATTTATGAGCCCAATCCTCGTAGTTTCATTCTTAATTTTAGAGGCCAACTCTACAGGGTACTAGAATTTTTCCCAACTACTGCAGTTTCCTTGATCTTGACAAAGCAATGCCAAAAGGTAATCTCTTAGAATGGAAAAAAATTCTTCTTCATTGTAACCACCACCACCTCAACATAGATCCTCTCTACATAGAATAAGTAGTTGGAAAATACTGTAGAGGAATATAGAAATATATTTACTTCATTTGTGGGGTGCCTCTGCATTGCTAGGTCAAACATTCAATTGAATTGATACCTGGTGCTCCTTTACATAATGGACTGATATATAGACACTCTCTTCTAGAGAATGAAGAAATAAAATGTAAAATTGATGATCTCATCCAAAAGTGACACATTCAACCAAGATCCTCACCTCGTGGGAGCCCAATTGTATTGATGTAGAAGAAGGAAATGACATGATGACTATGTATTGATTACAAATCCCTAAACAAAATCATTTTTAAGAACTGATACTCAACCCCCCGTATTGATTATATTCTTGATTAGTTTAGGGGTGCCAAGTTATTTAGTAATATTTATCTAAAGTTAGGAGACCACCTGGTCTTGATTAAACAAACAGATGTATGAAATACCTCCTTCAAGTCTAAAGAATACCTTTTTGAGTGGTTGGGCCATGCCCTTTGGCTTAACTAATGCTCCAACAACATTAATGAGGATGATTGATGATAACTTGCATACATTCAAAAAATATTTTTTGGTTTTATATTTGGATGACATCCTCATATTCAATAGAACTTGGATAAAATATTTGTAGCACATTCAACAAATATCCAACACTTTGCCACAACACAAATTATATGCCAATATAGAGAAATGATCATTTGGCATGTAGATAATTCACTACCTAGAATACATCATGGATGAATATGGGATGCATGTGGACCCAACCAATATCTAAGTCATTCGTGATTGGATAGCCTCGACGACTCTAACAGAGATTCACAATTTTTTGGGCCTTGCAAACATTTACCATAGGTTTGTGTTGGGGTTCTCTCATATTGCTCGACCCTTAAGCCAAGTGACCAAGGGTGTAGGTAAATACATTTTTTCTTGGTATAAGTCACAAAATAAAGCATTCAAATATGGAGAACCAAGATGGAGAACCATGTTAATTTAGTGGGAGAGGAGGGTGTCCACCGATGTCCACCTGGATCAACTAGGAGAAAATAAACAAGTTATGGAATTTCACCTCCAGTATGCCTTTTTTTTCTATCTATGCCATCTTTTTCTTCCTTCAAGAATATGTGAAAACATAATTTGGGAGGCACATTTTAGTAGGGTGGAAAGACACTTCAGTGTGGAGAAGACAATAGTAGTATTTCATAAGTATTTCTATTGGCCGAAACTATGATAGGAAGTCGGAAGGTATATCAAATCATACACTTCCCGTGCCATTGCTAAGCCCTATAGTAAGAAATAGGGTCTGTACACTCCTCTACCTATCCCATACAATCCCTGGGAGTAAGTCTCCATGGATTTCATGTCATACTTTCCCTCCACCAAGCATGGTTTATTGATTGTGTCTTTTCGGTTGTCAATTAATTCTCTAATATGGAAATTTTGGCACTGTGTAAGAAGAGTATCATAACCAAATGCATTTATAAGATATTCTTTGGGTGTGTTTTGGTTCATTTTGGGATACCATGGAACATTATTTTATATAGTGATAGTAGGTTCCTCAATACCTTTTGGTCCACCCTATTGGTCCACCCTATGGTCTCTGATGGACACCAGACTAACCAAATCGACTGCCTTCCACCCCCAAATAGATGTAAAAATAGAAGTGATCAATAATATGATTGTGCATATCTTGTGCATGTACAAATATAAGCATCCATGTACATGGGATGTGGGACTTCCATATGTTCAACATAGCTAAAACATATCCCTCCACAACTCTATTGGCCACAACCATTTTTAGGTGTGTTTGGGGTTCCAACCATTGGCCCCCATTGATATAGATTTTCCCATTGCATCTACACAGGAAGAGTCCTCCCATGCTTATATCGAGAAGGATATAGTAGAGAAATTTGTTGAACAAATCCAAAACATCCAAAAACAAGTTTATGATATCCTTTAAAAAGCCAATGCCAATTAAAAGCAGTGACATGACCAACATCAGGTTCCACACAAGTTTTAGGTTGGTGATACGGTGTGGTTTCATTTGAAAAAAAGAGTTCCTCATAAGCCCCCATAGGAAGCTCATACCACTCTGATATGGGCCTAACACCATCATAAAGGGTATGGGTGAGAATGATTTTGAATTAAGTATTCCCCCTTTCCTTAGTTTGCAACAAGTATTTAATGTGGAGTTGTTTCAAACATATTTTCCACCCCAACTGGACACCTCAGAGGTGGATGACCATTTATCCCCTATAGAACTCAATCATGAATGAATTGAGTAGGATACAATGAATCATACCATGGACATGAAAATGAAGGGCCCCCTCTTGAAGAACATACAAATCTATTGGGTCATCAAAGTATGACAACTTCTTCACCAAGGTAAGTGGCTGACTAGGAGTCAAATTCCATATTTTTTTCCCCATCTAATGAGGGAACTTGATTCAATGGGTACAATTTCTCCTGATGGGGGAGGAATGATACAAGTGCACATTAGTGTCCACCCACCTCTTCCATTGACTCAACAAGGGTCTCCATATTGGCATTTTTTTTATTTACAATTTTTCATATCCTAAACTTCTAGGGTCGTTTTGAGTCCTTAAATGATGTTTTTTGACCATCTAATGGGCCTAGGATTTCCATGGCATGCTTGGGCCTACCAAAAATAGAAATTTTCAATTAGATATTTCCAATGAGATACCATGTCTGTTTGTGGATAAATATTACCAATAAGATAACAATATCTCCCTAGGATATTCCTATTGATCCTACACAAACAATAGGGATAGATTACTAATGGTTTCCTCTTGATCTAAATAAATTTGTTTCCTTTTATTCTAAGAGAGGGTAGGAAGGAATATATTTTCCTTGAAGTTTTTCCTCATGTGTCATCAACTCATGTAGTCCTAGAGATCCATCTCCAACTCCTTCAACTTGCTACTTGCACAGAAGAGACAAATAATACCAATCTATGATTTCTTCCTAGCATTAGGAAAACACAATTTTCACCCAGATATAACCTAATCTGTTCAAGGTGAGATTAGATCTAAAATTTACCATTTAAACATGAGAGATATGGAAGGGAAAAACCACACACACACACATTAGTGTGAAATGAATAAGTACATCAATCCTTTTACCTTGAATGCATGATGAGATCCTTCTTAAACTCCTTTCTCCTCCTTGGTTATCACCTAAGTTGGGAAACCCAACTAAAATTGATCTGGAGTGGAATTTTTCCTATGAATTTTGGTAGCATATTTCAGTGAATTATACTTCCCCCTCATGCTCAAGATTGGCCTTCCTTATATAGATTCTTGGAAGAGGCTTAGGTGAACTTATATATCTTCTATAAACCAATGGAGACTGTATTGATGTGAGTTCCGATTCTCATGCAATGAAGAAAAAACTCATCCATCACTTACCTCCTTGAAACAAATTGAATCTAGAAGGTTACAAGGGTGGTCACCCTTTGTACACTGTTGATTGGTGACATGTTGTGAGTTATCAATGATATTACTATCGACCTATCTCTCTTTAGTATAAAAATGACCAACGACCTACCTCAAAACTTCACTGAATCATGAGCAGAAGAATGTGTCTCAATTGTCATATTCTGTATGTCCTTATTGACACAATAGGGTGGAAATTAAGGATATAATAGATTCCCCCTAATGCATGAGATTAGGAAAGGAATGGATGTTTGAAACACATTACTATAAAATGACACCAATGTGAGGTAGTGTGAGGAGAGATAAAAGAGATAAAGAAGGCAATGAGTACCTACAATCAAACACTAAGGATACATATAGATTATCCCTGAGGTAGGCATACCCATAATTAGAATAGAGACAAATCATGGACACCAACACAATACACTACCGATCCATGAAATGAAATGCAAGACCATGGTCATGAAAGAATACATGGTCGATCCATGTCATCAATGAGATCATGGCCACAAGAAAATGTGAATCTATGTCACAACATATATATCAGGAAGATAATCATCACTGAAGAGAGTGCTCCTGAAGTCTTCAAAGTACTCATATAGAAGTGATATACTCCATTGGGATGGGTGCTATGAAAGAATGATGTTGTCCAGAACCCAAGGTAGTTTCACGACAAGGAGACCACCTTCTTGTGGAGGTTTTTACTGAACCTCCCCTAAAAAATTATCCCTTAGCTGTTTATAGTGGAGGTTGTTAGAGGAGGTGGGCGACCAAAGGTTTTTGCCGAAGTTTTTTTTTCCGATCTGCCTTTCTTTACTATATGCACCAGTGCACATCGAAATCTACCACAATCGGTGCTAAAATGATCAAACACACTATTACTGTTCATAACAGAGGTTGTTAGTGGATGCGAGCAATCAAAAGTTTTTGCCGAGTTTTTTTTGGGTGCACCTATTAGTACTAAATGCCTCGATGTGCATAGAAAAATACCGTACTGGTGGTAAAATGATCAAACACACCATTACTATTCATAGTAGAGGTTGTTAGTAGATGTGAGCGGTTGGAATTTTTTTGTGAACAAATTTTGTCAGTGTACCTATACAATACATTTTCCCTGGTACTCAACTAAAACATAATTTGCTAGAGTGTATATTTTCAAACACATCGTCATAATTTATAAAAAATAAAAAACATCAATCAAAGTGCACTAGTACCATTGAATCTTACGTACTGTTGTGTACAAAATGTTCAATGGTGCACCATGATAAGGGTAAATAAAAAGAAATTAGTAGACCAATTTTCATTGTGACACCTCATCCAATGCTTCTAGTCCCTCAAGAAAGAATCTATGCTTACTCTATTTTCATGAAAGTCTTGTTGCCAATGCTTCTTAGTGACTCGGATATCTCCACCGATCGATATTCCACAACTTTCCATTTTTTGGAAGTTACCACAAATTTTCATTGCCTCTCAATGGTGGAACCATGCCTCCTCATGACATAAGTGTTTGGTTTTTATATTATTTGCAATGAAATTCGAGGTGGATCGATTGATAGTTGAAGGTAGAGGTGGTTCGACTGGGTAAAGACAAATTCAAAGGTCAAGGTGGTTCAACCAGGTAAAGACGAAGTTGAGGTGGATTGACAACAAGTCAAAGTCGAAGGTCGAGGTGGTTCGAATGGGTAAAGAGGAAGTCGAGGTGGATCGATAACAATTCGAGGTTAGTCGACGAGTAAATTCAAAGAGGTCAACTGAAAATAGGTCGACAGGCGGGCATGTGGCAACTGACTGAAGATCGAATGAAGGTCGACTGGTAGTCAACAAGTAATACAATTTGGTATTTGATTTTAACAGAATCCTGAGATTCATAGGATTTGTAACCAATGATATGCATGTATCTGTAACCATTTTTGGGTGCCATTTTATTTAGGGTTTTTCTTGTTGTAAATCCTATAAAGAAGGCATGTTGTAAGGCCGAAAAGGATGATCATGAGTCAATCAATAATCGTATAGGTTGTTGGTCATGTATATGTAAGCTGAATTGGTTACAGGGTTGTTCTTGCGTAAGAATGAGGGTATGATGTCTATTGTGTCTTAGGTGTGGACCAAGGTTAGACATGTAACCTTTTATTCTGAATGAATAAGAAAACAAAGAGTAGAACTCTCAAGGAATGTTGGTTTTCCTGGTTTGATTTTCCAAGGTAAAATCTTTGTGTACTGTGTGTTTGCTGTGTCATTTAATTTATTGATTGAATATTTATTCCCCTCTCCTGTTAGTTTTAGCGTTGAAGTGTCTCTCATTTCCTAACATGTTGATGCAGACCCCTAACATGCAGACCGAGATCTGCTCATAGGATCGTTCAAATCTTCTTGAGCCGAAGCAACTTCTTTGGCTTCTGGTCGAAACCTTTAACAATTTCGATCCATAGGTCCTTGCGCAAGCGCCTTTCGCAACTTGTGACCTCGTGAGTTGGAGTGTCGAACCTTGGCGCTCTCCCCTTCTGAAACCCTAAGAGGCAACGATTGACTTCCCTTTGAACACTTCTCACAACTCACAATATCGCGAGTTGAAGCATTGAGTTCCCATGCTCTTCTCCTACGAAATCCCGAGATGTGATAGGGTAACTATGGGTTGACCCCTCTATGCGTGAGTACACGCTACCTTCATCCTTGCGGTCCCCACCTAACAGATGTGCCACGCATCCACCCGAGCTCTCAGCTCTCGCCACTTCGCAACTCCTGCAGTTGAAACTGACTCCTCTCAAACCTCGAGCTCTCGATACACGATAGCTCCACGAGGTTCTGATCCAATGGTTCTCCCATGCCTGGATCCAATGGTTCATATCTCCTCACTACTTAGCTATTTGTGCAACCAAAGAATTTGGTCCGCCCTCCGAACTTACGAACCCTGAGTTTGAGAACTGATCCAATGGTTAACCTGGCCACAATCAACGGTCCTCATTGATTCTTGAACCCGAAAGGATGAGTTCGTCCAACCTCTATCCACCTTGCAACTTCTCTAGATCCTACGGTCCTCGTGACTTCATGAGTTCTCCACGAAGAATCCCAACCGTTCAATTTCTTCCTCAATGGCTTCTACGAGACGAATCAACGTCTTCTCTCCTGAGATTTACTTCTGTTGGATGACTTTGACCCTCATCTCCCTTTGAAGTAGTCCGACCTCCATCCTCCTTTGAAGTGTTTAAAGGTGTTATCCCTCCAGATATTTCGCTCACAAACTCAGACCTCCAAAAGGGTTCCTGCTCGCACTCCTTGCGGCAGACTTTCAAATACTCCTAGGTATTTGATCTTTCAACTCTGTGCACTTTCTGCAAGAGAAGTCCTTCAACTCTCCCCTTGGTTGATAATTTCTAAGCTTTCAACCAGTGTGCGCACACCTTGCACAACTTTTGTGCTTCACTTGCACTTCTGCTGGAATGAGAACAACGATATCCCTCCTAAGCTTTTAGAGATAAACTCTGAAACTTTGTCAACGCACTCCTTGCGGACATTTCAATGCACTCCTTGCATGAACTCTCACTCAAGAAGAGAAACAATTGAAACTCATTCTATTTCTCTCTCAGATTTCAAACATTCAACATGAAATCCTACATACACACAATATTACAACAAATGAATAACATAGAGAATAAAACAACTATCAACATACCATTTAGCATGTATACACAGAAAACATCACAACATCATGAGTATGATTCAAAGCTCCATATATTAATTCAAAGATTTTGTACATGGGTTCTTCCGTACAAATTTCTGCTACAACTTCCTTCTTCTTCTGCACTATGCTAATGTTACAACTAACCAATGATACAAAGGCGAGGGTGTCTATATCCGTTTTCCCTCCTGCTCCTAAAACTATCTAATCTATCATTTAAATCTACCTACTTTCATTAATTGGCTTAAATGCCTTAATGTTTTACAGATGAGAGAAATTGCTCAAGATCTGTTTACAACCTCCAAGATATAAATGCAAGTACACCATCTTCCCAACTATTACATTAATATCCACTCCCTTAAACTTTCGAAACATTTCAAAATGTGAAAAATGTGTGTTGCGCTTTCCAGATGTCCTTCATCTCCATGCTCGCTTGACTGCTTACGATTCTCCTGCATCATACTCCCTCGCTTGAAAATTTTCATGAACTCCTATTCATGAGCTTTTGCACGGTCTATCCATGCTTCTGAATTTTTGCTTCATCTTCCTAGCTGACATATTCAACTGGATGTCCCTTCCACTTGACCAAGTATTCAAAATACTCTTTTCTTCTGGTCATCTTGTTGACTCTCTTGCCAATTATACTTTCCATCTGTGGCTTTTCAGCTACAAGCATTTGCTTGGTCCACTGAACCTCTGTCTGTTCATCCTCTGTTCCTACTTCTTCACCTCTGTAAGGGTACAAATCCACAACATTGAATATCAATGAAATTCCGATCCCATCGGGTAATTCAATCTCATATGCGTTTGCCCCAAATTTCTTCATGATCTTGCATGGTCCAATCTTTTTCATTTTCAGTTTGTTATATGTTCCCCTTGGGAATATTTCCTTCCTCATTTGTGCAAGAATCAGATCACCAACTTCAAATTGAAGTTCTTGCCTGTGTTGATCTGCTCTGCGCTTATATTCTTGATTGGAATTCTGCAACCTCTCCTTAACTCGACTTTGAAGCTCCTTCATTGCTTCTACAAAGTCTTCTGCATTAACACTCCTGATTTCATTCTGTTCCGAATCTTTCAATTCATAAAATCCCCTTGGCTGCATTCCATATACAATCTGGAATGGACTATGCCCTGTGCTTCTGTTGAGTGAATCATTGTAAGAAAATTCTGCCTGTGGCAGAATGTGATCCCACTGACTGTGGTGTTCAGTCACTAGGATCCTCAGTAAATCTCCAAAGCTTCTGTTCACAATTTCTGTCTGTACATCCGTCTAAGGATGATACGCTGAGATCAAAAGACAAACTTATCCCCAGCTTCTTCCACAAAGTCCTCCAGAAATGTCCTACGAATTTGGTATCTCGATCTAAAACTATACTCCTTGGAAAGCCGTGAAGTCTGACAACTTCCTTGAAAAACAGGTTTGCAATATGAGTTGCGTCACTGGTTTTCTGGTATGGTATGAAATGTGCCATCTTGGAAAATTTGTTGACTACCACAAAGATTGAATTGCATCCTCTTTGTGTCTTTGGCAGTCCCAATACAAAATCCATGTTCACTGCATCCCACGGCCTTTCTGGTATGGGTAATGGTTGGTATAACCTTATGTTCTGCTTTCTCCCTTTTGTGTGCTGACAAATTCTGCATCTGTCCACAAATTTCTTAACATCTGTCCTCATTCCTGGCCAAAAATATGAGCCATTCAATTTTGAGAATGTCTTGTCATGATCGAAGTGTCCGGCCAATCCTCCACTATGTTTTTCTTTCTGTAGATTCTCCCTCATGGAGCATTTTGGAATACATAGCTGATTTCCCCTGAATAACAATCCATCCTGGATCATGTATTCAATCCACTAGCTTCTGTCCCTGAGAACTGGATTCTCATATGCTTCATACGCTTCTTTAAAATCTGGGTCATCCCTGTACATCTCTTTGAGGTTATCAAAACCCAAAGTCTTGACTCTGAATTCCTGCATAAGCAAACATTTCCTGCTCAAAGCATCAACAACTTTGTTAGCAGTTCCAGAAATATGTTTAATTACAAAAGTAAAATTCTTCATGTATTCAACCCATTTAGCATGCTTTTGGTTCAACTTCTCCTGTTGAGTCACGAATTGCAAAGCGTGATTATCATTGTACAAAACAAACTCCTTGGGAACCAAATAATGTCTCCATTTCTCCAGTGCTTGTATGACAACATAGAATTCCTTGTCATATGTTGAGTATTTAATCTTTGCT
This sequence comes from Picea engelmannii, assembly GCA_009831015.1. NCBI lineage: Eukaryota > Viridiplantae > Streptophyta > Pinopsida > Pinales > Pinaceae > Picea > Picea engelmannii. Next base: position 146,127 of record ML785632.1, on the reverse strand, counting down.
TCATTCAACTTCTCGCTGAAGTATGTGACCGACCCGTCGTCTTGGCTCAAGACCGCTCCAATTGCAAATCCACTTGCATCACACTTGACCTGAAATGTCTTGCTAAAGTCTGGAAAAACCAGAATTGGTTGTTCCGTGATATTCTTCTTCAACAGATTGAAGCTTTTCTCTACTTCCTCTGTCCAATGAAAATATTTATGTCTTCTCTTCACCGTATCCATTATCGGTGCACTAATTCCACTGAAATTTCTGATGAATTTCCTGTAGAAACTAGCTAAACCTTGGAAGCTTCGAACTTCAACGACGCTCTTCGACGATGGCCAATGCTTAATTGCATTTACCTTTTCTGGATCCATCTTCATCTCATTGGCAGAGATAACAAAACCCAAATAAATGAGTTCTGTCCTCATAAATGTTGATTTTTTCATATTTATCAACAACTTCTCTTGCTGTAATCTCCTCATTACTGTAGCTAAATGCTTCAAGTATTTTTCTTTTGTCTTGCTGAAAATCAATATATCATCAAGATATACAATGACAAATTTTCCGATGAAATCCTTCAGGACTTCATTCATCAATCTCATGAAAGTATTGGGTGCATTTGTTAAGCCAAACGACATGACAATCCATTCATACAGCCCCTCGTTCGTCTTGAATGCTGTCTTCCATTCATCACCTTCTCTCATACGAATCTGATGATATCTGCTTTTCAAATCAATTTTTGAAAAGAATCTTGCTCCACTCAAGCAATCCATCAAATCATCCATCCGTGGTAATGGAAATTTGTATCTGATGGTAATCTTATTGATTTCTCTTGAGTCTGTACACATTCTCCAACCTCCATATTTCTTTGGGCTAAGCACTGTTGGAACAACGCATGGACTCAAGCTCTCTCGAATCAATCCTTTGTCCATTAAGTCCTGGACCTGTCTCTTGACTTCTTCATTCTCTTGCGGAATCAATCTGTATGCGGCTTTGTTTGGTAAACTGGCTCTAGGTATAAGATCAATGTGATGACTTATACTTCTGATGGGTGGCAACAAACAAGGTAGTTCGTCCACTAATATATCAACAAACTCTCCCAACAACTCCTGGATTTCTTCTGTAAATCATCCACTCTTGTACTGGTCAAAACAATTCTAGGCTTCCTGACAACAAAAAATTATGTGTCTTCCTTCTTCTTAACCTCCTTAAGAAGTTCCTTCCCACTCATGAGAAGTACAATGTTTCTCATTTATGGTTTCACCTCTTTATCTTTAATTGGCAACAACATGTGAGTCCTCCCATTCTTCTCTAGGGTGTACGTGTTCTTTCTCCCATCATGAATCACATTTGTGTCATATTGCCATGGTCTACCCAACAATAGATGACAAACATCCATGGGAATGACATCACATAGTATTTCATCCTTATATCCTCCTATTTTAAATTCAACTAAACATTGTTTAGTGACATTTACCTGATGTCCTTTTTGCATCCATGAAACTTTGTATGGGCTTGGATGTACGATAGTCTCCAGCTCCAACTTTTCTACCATCTCTGTAGAAATGAGATTTTTTGTGCTACCACTATCCACGATGACTTTGCATACCCTATCTTTTGTTTTGCAAGCAGTCTGAAACAAACTGTTCCTTTGGGCTAGGTTCTCTGCCTCCTTCTCCGGTGTTAAGTGAAATTTCCTCATCATCAAGGATCTTCCGCTCTCAACATATTCTGCCTCAACATTCCATCCTTGTGCTTTGGCAATGTGAGTCTCACCACCTTCTTTCTTTCTGTCTGGACACTCATAAGATTTATGTCCATTTTTCCTGCAGACAAAACATTTCACTTCACCTCCTCGGCCTCTTCCTCTTCCTCTAGCTCGAGGAAAAGTATTTCTATCAGCATACTGCCCTCTCTGTGAGCTTCCTCCTCTCTCATGCTGAGTTTGAGGTTTATTTCCCTCTTCTTTAGGATTTTGAGTCCTATCTTGGGCAATTGTTTTGCCTCTGGTTTGACTTCTACCTTGGCCTCTTTGACCTTGCTTTCGGCTCATCTTCTCTTCATCTTTCAGAGCCATATGATAATAATCCTCCACATTCCGAAGGGTTATCATGCTCATCTCATCTTGGATGTCATATCTCAGACCATTCATGTACCTGACAACTTTTTCATCATTTCTTTCCCGATGACCTGCTCTGATGTTTATCTTGTAGAACTCTTCAGTGTATTCTTTCACTGACATCATGTTCTATCTCAAATTGTGCATCCTCCAAAATAAAGTAATTTGATAATCCTTGGGTATGAATTTGGATTTCATCTTCACAACCATTCTATCCCAACTCTTGATTTTCTGCTTTCCCTTGCAGTGTCTGTCAGCCTGCAGTTCATCCCACCATAATGCTGCATGTCCTTTAAGTCTAGTGACAACATGTTTAACCTTCTTATGTTTCTCGACATCCTCATAGTCGAAGTATTTATCCAGATTTCTAATCCAGTCTAGAATCTCTTCAACATCCAGGTTTCCCTCATACATGGGAATCTCCATCTTTTCTCTAGCTCCTATCCTTGCAACAACCCTGAATAGGCGTTCATCCATGTCATCCTCGACTGCAACTTCTTTGTTTCCAGCTTCATTTTCACTGTCAGCCTCACTGATATCCCCAGTGTCGACTGTGCACCTCTGTGCTGTCTCCATGGCATCAAGCCTGGTATGTAGTTCGGGCATTTCTCTTTCCACTGCTGGATCATGCATTGGTCTGTCTCTTCTTCTCGGTAACATGGCTGAGAAATTTTCCTCTTTTTTTTTCTACAGAAAACAAAGAACTTTTTCTGTTCTCTGATACCACTTGATGAGTATAAGAGTACTCCTTCTCTTCTGGCTCCCTTTTCCTGAAATATATAGACAAAATCAAGCTCTGATACCACTTGGTGCATATCAGAGTACTCCTTCTCTTTTGGCTCCCTTTACCTGAAATATACAGACAAAATCAAGCTCTAATACCACTTGATGCAGACCCCCAACCCGCAGGTCGAGATCCGCTCACATGATCGTTCAAATCTCCTTGAGCCGAAGCAACTTCTTTGGCTTCCGTCCGAAACCTTTAACAATTTCGATCCACAGGTCCTTGCGCAAGCGCTTTTCACAACTCGCGATCTCATGAGTTGGAGTGTCGAACCTTGGCGCTCTCCCCTTGCGAAACCCTGAGAGGCGATGGTTGACTTCCCTTTGAACACTTTTCGCAACTCGCAATCTAGCAAGTTGAAGCATTGAGTTCCCGTGCTCTTCTCCTACGAAATCCTGAGATGCGATAGGGAAACTATGGGTTGATCCCTCGATGCGTGAGTAGACACCACCTATCACCCTTGCGGTCCCCATCTGACAGATGTGCCACGCATCCACACAAGCTCTCGACTCTCGCCACTTCGCAACTCCCGCAGTTGAAACTGACTCCTCTCAAACCCCGAGCTCCCGATATGCGATAGCTCCGTGGGGTTCTGATCCAATGGTTTAGATCTCCTTGCTACTCAGTTATTCATGCAACCAAAGAATTTCGTCCACCCTCCGAACTTACGAACCCTGAGTTCAAGAACTGATCCAATGGTTAACCTGGCCACAATCAACGGTCCTCATTGATTCTTGAACCTGAAAGGATGAGTTCATCCAACCTCTATCCACCTTGCAACTTCTCTAGATCCTACGGTCCTCGCGACTTCGTGAGTTCTCCACGGAGAATCCCAACCGTTCAATTTCTTCCTCAATGGCTTCTACGAGACGAATCAACATCTTCTCTCCTGAGCTTTATTTCTGCTAGATGACTTCGACCCTCATCTCCCTTTGAAGTAGTCCGACCTCCATCCTCCTTTGAAGTGTTCAAAGGTGTTATCCCTCTAGAGATTTTACTCACAAACTCAGACCTCCAAAAGGGTTCCTGCTCGCACTCCTTGCGATAGACTTTCAAATACTCTTGGGTATTTGATCTTTCGACTCTGTGCACTTTTTTCAACAGCAATCCTTCAACTCTCCCCTTGGTTGATAAGTTCTAAGATTTCAACCAGCCTGCACACACCTTGCACAACTTTTGTGCTTCACTTGCACTTCTGTTGGAGTGAGAACAACGATATCCCTCCTGAGCTTTCAGAGATAAACTCTAAAACTTTGTCAATGCACTCCTTGCAGGAACTCTCACTTAGGAAGAGAAACAATTGAAACTCATTCTCTTTCTCTCTCAGATTTCAAACATTCAACATGAAATCCTACATACACACAATATTAAAGAAAATGCATAACAAAGAGAATAAAACAACTATCAACATACCATTCAACATGTATACACAGAAAACATCATAACACCATGAGTATGATTAAAAGCTCCATATATTAATTCAAAGCTTCTGTACATGGGTTCTTCCCTACAACTTTCTTCTACAACTTCCTTCTTCTTCTTCTCTATGCGAATGTTACAACTAACTAATGATACAAAGGCGAGGGTGTCTATATCCGTTTTCCCTCCTGCTCCTAAAACTGTCTAATCTATCATTCAAATCTACCTACTTTCATTAACTGGCTTAAATGCCTTAATGTTTTACAGATGAGAGAAATCGCTCAAGATCTGTTTACAACCTCCAAGATATAAATGCAAGTACGCCATCTTCCTAACTATTACATTAATATCTGCTCCCTTAAACTTTCGAAACATTTCAAAACGTGAAAAATGCATGTTGCGCTTTCCAACTGTCCTTCGCCTCCACGCTCGCTTGACTGCTTACGATGCTCCTACATCACATGTCGTATCAGAGTTTGAATTAAAATTCTTGGATATGAGCTAAACCCTAGGTATAGTATGAGTCATAAGTTAGAAATATTTAAAGATTATGTTAAATAATTGTGAGGAGTTAGAGAATAGAGATCGAAAAATTCAATGGCCAGAATTTTGGGCTTTGGAAGCTTAAAATTGAAGATATCCTTGTAGATCGAGAACAATGGAAAACAAGATATCCAGGTACCATGCCAGTAGGTATGTTGACAAAATAATGGGATAAACTCGAGATAAGAGAAAGGATTACGTTTCGACTTTATCTTGCAGATTCAGTGCTGCTAAATGTCTCAAGTGAAGATTCGACCAAGAAACTATGGGACAAGTTGGGAAGCATGTACTAGTCAAAATCCCTGGTAAAAAAGTTGTTTATCAGAATTAATTGTATCTTTTGAGAATAAGTGATGGAATTTCAGTGGCTGAGCATTTAAATGCGTTTAATACTATTATAAGCCAATTATCTTTTGTGGATATTAAAATCATCGAGGAGGAGAAGTGTATTAGCTTATTATGTTCTTTTCCAAAATCTTAGGATAACTTAGTCATGGCTATAAGGAGTAATGAAACCACATTAGCACTAAAATATGTGGTTGAATCTCTACTGTTAGAAGAAATGAGAAGGAAGAACATGGAAGAATCGACCAAAGATGCTTTAGTGGTGAGATGTCAATCGGTTGATAGAGATAAAGGTAAATTCTCCAGTAGAAAGTCTAAGTCAAAGGGTAGATCTAAATCCCCGATTTAGTCAAAAAGAATATAATGGAAATGCTGTAAATATGGGCATTACAAAAAGGAATACAAGTCAAGGGTGATGGAAATCAGTATAAGATTCAACGAGAAATAGTCGACTGAGAGAAACATGACTCCAGATAAGGGAGGTGATGTGTACCTAGCGTCGACCAGTACACAGTCAGATCAATATATTTGGTTGATCGAATCAAGAGAATAATATCATATGACACCACATAGAGAATGGTTCTGTGAATATGAATGATATGAAGGAGGAGACTTGTTCTTGGGGGATGAATTGATGACTATAATTTTCGTATGGGGAAAAGTTCGACTGATACTGCCGGATGGGAGGATTAGAAAACTTCCAGGTGTGCTACACATTCTAGTTTTGGAAAGAAATATGATATATTTCAGAAAGATGAGTGAAGCTGGAGTGCACATTCTATTTCAGAACGATTCGTGCAAGATGGTCAGAGGTGCAATGGTATTAATGAAAGGATTTCATATTGGAACCCTATACAAGTTTCTAGGGAGTGTCGAATCGATTGGATGGAACAACATCACTATTCCTAAAGTTGAATCAAATTCGACTTTGACTCGACTTGAATCAGGCTGCGTTTATTCAAATCTACTCAAAAATCCATCATAAAGTCGACTCGACCATGCTATGGCATGAGAGGATGGGACACATTGGAGAAAAAGGACTTCAAGCTATGCACAATAAAGGTATGGTTGAATAATTTCCTAAGTGTAATTTATAAGTAGAATTTTGTGAACATTGTATATATGGAAAACAAATAGGGTGAGGTTCCCATCTGGGGCGACAATGACAAATGGGATTCTAGAGTTGGTTCATAGTGATGTGTTTGGACCTGTTATAGTGCCTTCATTTGGTGGATCCATATATTATGTCTCCTTCATATATGGCTTTTCCAGGAAGACATGGATATATTTCCTATGAAAGAAATCATATCTTTTCAAGAAATTCAAAGAGTTTAAATCTCTTGTAGAAAACTAGACAAATAATAAGATTAAGATACTTAGAACTGAAAATGGTGGTAAATTTTGTGGAAAAGAATTTGATCAGTTCTGCAAGAAGTGTGGCATAGAAATCAAAACTACCACACCATATACCCCACAACAAAATGGATTTGCCGAGAGAATGAATAGAATGTTTATGGACAAGGAAATGAGCATGCTTAGTGGTGCTGGGATCATAGAAGAATTCTTAGCGAAGGCAATCAATGCTACAAAATATCTATTGAATATGTCTCCTTCGTCGGTGCTAGTTGATGCAAATCCAAATGAGGTATGGTCGAGTAAGAAGCCTTCAGTTTCACATCTCAAAGTATTTGGCTATGATGCATTTGTGCATGTTCCCAAGGAAAAGAGGAGCAAGTTGGACAAGAAGGAAGTCAATTGTATTTTCATTGGATACAAAGAAGGAATGAAAGGATATAATCTCTAGGATATTTCATCAAGGAAAACAATGTACAATCAAGATGTGGTCTTCAAAGAAGTCAAAAGTAAGTCTGATTCTAAGAAAATTTTTCAGACCGAGAATAATTGAGACAGTGTGGTTTGAACCGAGGAACAAAAAAGATGATTCAGATGAGTCGATGAAATCAGAAGAAGAGGTGGAACAAACGACCATGGTGGTAAGGAGGTCAGAAAGAGTAAGAAAACCAGTCAAAAGGTATAGTCCGCTTGAATTCTGTTCCACATTTGTGTTAACTGGCACCAACGATGAGCCCAAGTTGGGTGGGGAGGTAGTCAAATCAGTAGAGGGAAAAATTTAGGAGGATGCCATGGTTGAAGCGATGGATTCCTTGCACAAGAATGAGACATGGGGCTTAGTCAAGTTTCTTAGTGGAAGAAATCATGTCGGTAGAAAATGGGTATTCAAGAAGAATATGAATGCAATAGGTCAAGTCGAGAAATTCAAAGATCAACTGGTAGCGAAAGGATATTCCCAAGTCGAAGGAATTGACTTCAGTGAGATTTTTCCCATGTTGAAAAACCAAATTCCATTAGAGTGCTAATGTATCTGGCTACAACATTTGATATGGAAATAGAACAAATGGATGTGAATTCAACATTCCTACATGGGTACCTAGAAGAGGAAATCTACATGAAACATCTCGAAGGATTTGGAGTAAAAGGAAATGAATATTTGGTGTGTAAACTGAAAATATCCCTTTATGGTATAAAGAAATCACCAAGGATGTGGTGCCAAAATTTCGACACATACATCCTTAGTTTAGGATTTGTGAGAAGTAAAGATGATCACTGCATATATTCCAAAGAAGAAGGTGGGAATTTCATATATGTAGCTTTGTATGTCACTGACATGTTGCTGATTGGAAACAACGTGGATGCAATAAAGGAGGTGAAGAAACACCTATCCTCCAAGTTCAACATGAAGGATATCGGTGCAGCTAACTTCATTCTAGGAATGGAGATTAAGAGAGATCGAGCACCTAGAAAGATCTGGTTGAATCAGAAGAAGTATATTGAAATAGTTTTGAAACGTTTCAACATACGAGATTGCAAACTGATGAAGGTGCCAATTTTTGTGGGAGAAAGGCTAACTACTCAATAGTGTCCAAAGACACAGGAAGAAATAGAGGACATGGCATGTGTTCACTATGCAAGTGTTGTTGGTAGTATAATGTATGCGATGGTCTGCACTCGACCGGACATTGCCCATGCAGTGAGAGTGTTGAGAAGATACATGTCGAGACCTGGGAAGGAGATATGGAAAACTGTCAAGAGAGTATTCAGGTATTTGTGTGACACAAAAGATTATGCTATATTCTACCAAGGAAAACCTAAAGGTGACAGTGAATTAAATGTACATGGATTTTTCAACACCTATTGGGTTGGAGATATGGATCAACAAAGGTCGATTAGTGGATATGTGTTCAAAATGTTCGGTGGAGAACCAGCTGGATGAGTAAGTGGCATGTGGTCGTATCCACTCATGGAAGAAAATAAGAAGTATGGATGCAGAGGCTTTGTTCAGGAATCGAGTTTGAGAAGAGAGATATGAATATAAGTTGCGATAGTCAAAGCACAATATTTGTGGCAAAGAACCCAACTTATGATTCAAAGACTAATCACATTGATGTACAATACCATTTCGTGAGAGACATGGTGGAAATAAACAAGGTGTTGTTGGAGAAAGTAGACACATTGGAAAACATAGAAGACTCATTGACCAAGTTTGTGAGTGTTGTGAAGTTCTCTTGGTGAAGAGAGGCAATGGGCATTGTTTCCCTGGGTCTATGAATGAAATTTCAAAGGTTTTCTGGTTGCAAAGAATAAAACAAGTGGGAGAATGTTGGGTTGTTATATTCTTTGAAGTGAAAGTCGAAGTGGATCGACTGATAGTTGAAGTTGAAGGTTGAGGTGGTTCGAATGGGTAAAGACAAAGTTGAAGGTCAAGGTGGTTCAGCCGGGTAAATATAGAGTCAAGGTAGATCGAAAACAAGTCAATGTTGAAGGTCGAGGTGGTTTGACCGGGTAAAGATGAAGTCGAGGTGGATCAAAAACAAGTCGAAGGTTGAGGTTAGTCGACTAGGTAAATTAGAAGAGGTCAAGTGACAAGGGGTCGATAGGTGGGCGTGTGGAAATTGACTGAAGACCTAATGAAGGATGATTGGTAGTCGACGGGTAATACAAATTGGTAGTCGACTGTAACATAATCTCGAGAGTCATGGGATTTGTAGCCAATGATCTTCCTGGATCTATAATCATTTTTGGGCACCATTTTCTTTAGGATTTTTCCTACTGTAAAGCTTATAAATAAGGCATGTTGTAAGGCCGAAAATTATGATCACGAGTCAATCAATAATCATAGAGGTTGTTGGTCATGTAGATGTAAGACAAATTGGTTAAAGTGTTTTTCTTGCATAAGAAAGAGGGTATGATTTCGATTGTGTCTTAGGTGTGGACCAAGGTTAGAAATGTAACCTTTTATTCTGAATGAATAATACAACAAGGAGAAGAACTCTCAAGGAATGATGGTTTTCTCAATTTGGGTTTCCAGGGTAAAATATCTGTGTATTGTGTGCTTGCTGTGTCATTTACTTTCTTGATTAAATATTTCTTCTTCTCTTTTGTTAGGTTTAACGTGGAAGTGTGTATCATTTCCTAACAATAAGAGTCTAGGTAATTTGTTTATTACCTTCCCATTTCCATTTTCACGAGTTTAAAATTTGAATATAGCTTGAAATTTGGGAGTTTTTTCAAATTTTTTTCCATTTGCATGCAGTGCACTGTTTTTATTATGCTTTCCCTAGCGTGGTGAATCCTGTACTAACTTAATAGTAAAGACTACATCCGGTGCATCCAAGTTTTAACTTAAAAGTAAGCACTGCCTTTGGTGCTTACTTTTAATGCCCAGTTAATAATGTGTGTATTATAGAGGATAACGCCCAGTTAATAATGTGTCGATGATTTTCTAACCCCGACGCACCGGTGCCTTCCATTTAACCAAGAACACAATTAAAAAAATGACACAAGAAATATAACTGAGCGATGCAACCAGTTTAAAAAATGCACCAATGCAACTAACATCTCTGCACCAGAACAAATACTAACCGATTTGATATTGTGGGAATTTCCTTTGACGCCTTGTGGCCGATGATCTACTATTAATATCACCCCATTAAAAAAATGTCAGTGCTTCAATAACATAGTATCTCTAGTGCGTTTGTATAACAAATTGCACCACTTAATTTGCAATAAATCAATATAATGAAGCGGTTCCCATAGTAACAAAAATCACACTAGTATGTTATACTATATGACGCACCGATAAACATCAAACTGGTGGTTTAGAAACAATAATGCACTGGTACTGTCTGTAAGAAAAATCGCATGGATGTGTACACATTTCATAAAAATGGGTCGATGGTGCATTTATGTTAACCAAAAAAATCGTTGCATTGTGTTGTTTCGATGGATGCCCTATAATCGGTGCTCTCGACAACATAATGCACCATTAAACAAAACGTCGGTGTTATAATAGCATGGTAGCACCAATTCATTTATATTAACACATAACATTGCGTAAGTTCATATACACCAATTTCACCAATTGGTGCGGGTGGATCAAAGCAATGCACTGGTGTTGTAAAGAGCACACCACTCGGCCAAATTTTCACAAATTTTTAGTGTAGTGTGTCTTATGGTTAGCACCACTAATATTCTAGGAAGTGAATTGATTGATATAAATGAACCAATGCGTTCTATTAATCGAATGCACCGCTAAGTTTTTGAAACAAATTTTTTTCTCCGTGGCCTGTCAAATAAATAAAACGCACTAGTGATATGTTCTACAACATAGTGAGAAAAATACATAATCATTTACCATCTCAATTTGTTTCATGGGATGCCTCCTTAGAGGTGCATTATAATAAAAATGCACCAGTATCAATGCATACAAAGATGAAATGGAGCGTCGATGTGTTACTTTAAACGAAACACATTGGGGCGGTTAAGTAAGTTACCATGAAAAATAGTTTAAAAATGATCATTCCAGTGCATATTTTACAATGCTCCCCTTAACGGTGTGTCACGAAAAGAAAACACACTAGTATAAATAATCCTTTGCTCAAACTAACATAGAGAGTCGTTGCATTTAATATAACCAAGCACACTGTATGGTTTAACACTAACCCTTAACTGGTGTGATATATATCATAACACACCACTATAGATATCAGTGCTCAACTAATAATGACACACATATGCATTATGTTTAACACATATCTTTTCAGTGCCTTATTCATGATAAGGATCTCCAAATGCGGTGCATATGTGTTTGTTAATAGCACCGATTACTTTTTCACTTTTTTTTTGCAAACATAAACTATTTTCTTTTTTTCATAAATACAAATTAGTTATATATGTTTGTGTTTTATATTTAAAATTCATTCATTTTGTCTATATATATGTTCCTAAAATGTATTTTATGTGAATAAGATACGATGACGATGTTGAGAATAGTAGCAACAACAACAAGAGTAGCATTCAGAAGAAAAACAATTTAATTCACAAACTATATATGAAAACCTCCATAGTTAAATTTTGTGGAGGTTTTTCTTTGCAAAGGAAAAAAAATAGGTCACTCTTTGATGCTTATCATAATTTAGTGCATGGACTCGATCCTCTGCCACTTCCTCAGTGCTCTACCTTGTATCTCCTACTCTACAGGCCACTTGACTTTCTCTAAGATACCATCCTCATCATTCCTGTAGCCATAATATGAACTAGTGTCAATTCGCTTGTAGATCACATACCTACACCTCCTCCTCTTCGCCTTGAAGGGGCTTATCAAATAACTCTTTGAGGATGGGGACTAATTTTGTAGCCCCAAAGTATCTGTAACTGGTACTCTTTCCTATGGAACCAAAAACATAAACATCATTCCCTTCCAAGTCGGTCATCTTGGCCCCTACTTTGGCATAATTAAGACTACCAAGATCTATGATTAGAGCTTCCCAATGCCCCTTTTCCCTGTTCATCAAGAAATGACCTTGGTGGATGTCTTAATTATAACACTGTCTCAGGCTTGAGAATGACCTAAGCTCCATATTGTATATTTAATAGAAGTTAAGAAGCACATTTGGAAAAACAACCGATGATCCATAAGCTTTGTCAACATGCCTTATCACTAAATATTAAGCATTTCCTTGGCCTTAGGTTTCTCCCCCATGAGATCCTCACCCATGTAATTATTGATAATTTCATCATGTTTCTTCTTCTCCACAACCATGCGCTCGATCGATTTCTCATCCAGAAGGGGAAAATGGTAAAAAAAATCTCGCTCTCTGAGCTGTTGTGTCCCTTGTCCCACTCTCCCATTTCTTCTGCCACATCCTCATCTTCCTTGAATAGGACTGACTTAATGGAAACAACCTCACTGCTCTCGATCATCAACCTGGCCTCCCTCTAGATAGACTCAATCCTCTACCACTCCTTCAGTTCTATTTCTTACATCTCCTCCTGCGCGTGCCACTCAAATTTCTCGAAGATATCGTTCTCTACATCCTTATTTCCATAATATATGAAATCAATTCACTTGTAGATCACATACCTATAAATCATCTTCTTCACCTTGTGGGGGTTTATCGAATAACTCTTTGAAGCTGAGGAGGAATTTCCCAGCCAGAATTGTACAATTGGTTGTTGGAAGAGTGTAACATGCCGTCTTCCAACAATCAATTGTACAAGTGCATCTCGAAAATTTCTCCCCGACGTCAAATATATATATTCAATAATCCCCCTCAAGGTGAAGAAGAGGATTTCTATGTATACAATTCATAAGTGAATTGACACCATTTTTATGGTGACATGGATGATGAGAACAATATCTTGGAGAAAATCGATCGGCCCGCGGAGGATGAGATGCGGGAAAGAGAGCCGAGGGAATGGAAAATGATCGATTCTGTATAGAGGGAGGCTAGGTTTACGATCAAGAGCGGCAAGGTTGTTGCCATTAATCTGGTCTTATTCATTGAATAAGAGGATGTGGTAGAATAAATGAGAGAGTAGGATAAGGGAAACCAAAAACAGAGAGAGCAAGAGTTTGTTTCCCATGTTCCCCTTCTGGATGAGAAAGTGATCGAGTGCATGGTTGTGGAGAAGAAGAAACATTTTGAACTTCTTATTAAGTGCATGGGTGAGGATCTCATGGAGGAGCAGGTTGAGGCCAAGGAAAATCTTAGTATTTAGTGATAAAGCATGTTGACAAAGATTATGAATCATCAATTGTTTTTCCAAATGTGCTTCTTAACTTATATTAAATATACAATATGGAGATTAGGTCATTTTTGAGCCTGAAACAATGTTATAATTAAGACATCCACCAGGGTCCTTTCTTGCCGAAGAGAGAAAAGGGGCATCGAGAAGCTTCGATCATAGAGCTTGGTAGTCCTAATTATGACAAATTAGTGGCCACGATGATGGACTTGGAAGGAAACAAAGTTGATGTGCCCGATGCCATAGGCAAGGGTCCCATTTATAGAAACTTTGGGGCTACAAAATTCCTCCCCATCCCCAAAGAGATATTCGATAAGCCCCCTCGACATGAAGAATAGGAGGTGTAGGTATGCGATTTACAAGCGAATTGACGTGAGTTCATATTATGGCTATATGAATGATGAGGAAGGTATATTGGAGAAAGTCGAGTGGTGTGCGAAGGAGGAGATGCAAGGAAGAATACCGAGGAAGTGGCAAAGGATCGAGTCCATGCGCTAAATTATGAGAGGCGTTGAAGAGTGACCTATGTTTTTGCCTAAGTAAAGCAAAACCTTCGCAAAATTTTAAGTGTGGAATTTTGCATATGTACTTTGTTAATTAAATTGTTTCTCGATGCAGTTTTACATAACAACCACTCTGGTGCACTTTCAATCGCACTGGTGCACTATAAATAGTATATCACACATTCATATTGTGTTTTTTAAAATCATGTTAATGTTGTTGTTGTTTGATTTATATAATGTATAATAAGTATGCTAATGATTTCTCTTTTTTAAAATTAAATTTAAGATGTATCACTCATTAGAATTTAATTTTTCCATATAATGTTTACATTTAATTTTATGAAATAGTTTACTTTGGATTGTAATTGCGAAAAATTATAACTATTAATGCCATATAATGTTGAATTCATCTTCAAAGTGAATTGTTTAATTTCCAGCAAGATATAATATGTTGATTAAACATGTTTACAAAGAAAAATCACTTTTATGAAAAGTTATTTTCTCATTCATTTTATTGATAAAATTATAATTGTTATATTAATGAGTAGTGATGGTACAGATATCTTCCATATTGGGATATTTTTTTTTTCAATTATTATATAGGGATGACATAAGCCAAGTGTCACATTAGACTATAAAATGCACATTTATTTATATTAATAATAAAAAAATTAATAAAGGTGTGAATAGAATCAATATTTTTTTTAGTTTGTAGGCAAAAATGTCAAAATTTAAAAAAAGATTGTGTTAAAATTTTATTGCAAAAACATAGACATGTATTTTTAAAGTATGATAAATGTTACATGAAAAGTATTAAAATAATAGGAAAGAATAATTTTATTAATATTTTTTATATATATTTGGAATTGATTAAAACATATCTATAAACACATGCAATTTATCAAATGATAACATTGATTTAAAAGTATATAGTTTGAATCCATAGAAATAGATCTATAGATGCATGCAATTTTATCAAACATGAGTCTGTGTAAAATATTTAAAAATATTGTCAAAACCAAGCACAATGACAAATGATTTGGAAATGATGAATTTAATTAATTGGTTTATGCAGTCCCAACCACCACCATGTTTTTTAGGAAAAAATAAAATTTGACATAAAGTCATTATATAACATGGACATATGATACTTTCCCTCCTAATTTTTTTTATTTTATGACTTATCAAATAACTAATATACAACTATCACTTGTCCTCCACAGTTAATCCTAAGACATCCTTAACTAAGTGATGTTTTCCATATTCCCTTTGTGAGACTATTTGATATTATAGGGCCCTTTGCATCACGAATAATCCAAACAACATAAAATTTAAGGTAAAAGACATTATTTTTCACATGTGGGCCATATTAGGCCCTAATACAATCCCTAGTGTGCAAGGCTTATAATGGCTAAGATTCATTATTAATATATAAAAATATAAAAAATATTAAGAAAACTTAATAAATAAAGTAAACAAAATTCCATGTGTAGAGGTTATAGGGAGCTTAGTCCCCATCTTTGATGTAATGATTATAACATGCAACCAACCACTTTATAAAACTAATGTTGAATTAAGCAATACATTTACATTAGTTCCATTGAAAATAAAAAAATACAATTACTTAATCATATTTTTCTTATGCCCCAAGGGGACGTCTAAAGGTAGACCCAATGCACGGAATTTTTGAGGAGTAGTTGGTGGTCTATGAAAGTTATAGTTTATTAACAATTCGTCACGAATACACAAACTATGCATTTCATGCACACAAACAAATCTGGATACATTCCTTTTCATAAAGAACTCTTTGTCATTGGAGTGTTCCTCAAAGGAACAATTTGTACTAAATAATGAGGCCCTACAACTATTTATGAGCCCTGCGATGTTCTCATGAGTTTGTGGATGACTGTCGATATATAACAAGTTTTTCCTATTAAATTTTCTAGAAGCATAACCATTCTTTCACATACTATACATGGAAATGCTATGTTTGTATTTGTCAATATTCAAGTACTCATATCGACTATAAAGAGGACTACAAAATGGTATAAGTGCCACTGATTGTTTGGGAGGAACAAATACATGTGAAAGGATAAACAACCCAAGATTTGAAAATGTATATTTTCAGAGTTATTCATATTGTATTTTAGTTTTCTGGAGATAAACCGTGTCTGGGATTACAAAATGTCCCACACATGGTTTATCTCTAGAAAACTAAAATACAACCCAATATTTGCAACATCTGTTTTAGACTTGGCAATCATATAACTATTACTACAAAAACATAATTCAGTTCTAACATCAATCACATGCATGGACAATCACCAAACTCCATACAAAGATCAGGTGTAGTAAGTTTGGTATTTATTTTGTAGATGGATAGGAAGAGGTAAGTCATCGCTACCTTCCAACAATTGAACAAACTTTGGTGTGTACTTGGACATTTTTTCTCTTAGCTCATACAACTTATTTGATCTCCTAGTAGTGATGTTTTGGGTAGTATTGATATCATACTTTGGCTCATTATAAGAACTCTCCGTTGACTCAACATAAGGAGACATGTTGGATAATTTAGGACAAAACATAGTTGATGTGGCTTCCAAATTTTCAAAAAAGGAGCATATGGAAGTTTTCCTACATGTCCTTTCTATATCACCTATTGGATTATGGACCACAGTGGGAGGCATTAGACCATGAACTTTGGGTAGTTGATCATTAACATAATGAAACAATGCGACACATTGAGGGTTCTTATTCAACCCTTTACATTTTGAACAACCACATACCATTGTCGTGTCATAAAAGAAATCTAATTCATGGTGTAATACCGTTGACCTAGGATACAAGTTACTGGAAAACGACATGCTACAATTGGAAGGGTAAAACAAATATCCATTTTCATCAAACATTTACCTACAATATCTTTCTCCTTATAATATCTTGTGACATTTTTGCATTGGTGGAATATCTTTCTCATCCAAACTCGATCCCAATTTGTGATCCTCCAAAATTCAATGAATAATTATTCAAATACACACGCACAAATGACATAAATTCAACCAGATAAATGAATTGTAAATAAAATATAGACTTACTTCAAATGGTGTGGGAGAAGTTGAAAAAATTACAATGATATGGAATAAGATGGAATCTGAAGTATTGGACATTTGATATTATAACCTTCTTTTCCTTGCATTTGAGCCAAAACCTTGTCAATACGTGCAAGAATTCGATATTACAATTGATCAGTGATTTATTTATTTTATAACACAACGGTGTTTCTATATATATATAACGTGTCAGTGCGACCAAATATGAAATGAACCGAACCGTTACATCCGTTAAAACTCCACAAACAAAAGCAATTGTAAATTTTAATAACAGAGCTTTGCATTTCTATTTTGTTGATAAAATATGTACTCGTGCATTTTTTTATTATATACGCACCTGGGTGCATGAATCGGTGAGGCACAATGATTTGATGAAAAACTTAATTTTTAAAATATGTACTTTAATAAGTGTTTTTACATATAAATTGAAAAAACATAGCGGAAAAAGAGAGGGAATTTAAAACGTATTTGTTTATAACTGAAAACACTATTCATTATTTTAGTTTTTTGGCAGAATTTAGAGGGAAGATTTGTGGAAGAGAGATTTACCACGAAAAACTTTGGACTGGATGGATTTTTTTGAAGAGCCACAATTGGAAGGGATACTTAGGGCACATACAAATCTCTAGAGAATAAATTTCATGTATGTGATTTCATTCTACTGATCATTTCAATCTTTTTGTATTTGATTCAAACTATTTTCAATGCATGTTAAAAACAATATAAGGATTTCATAGTTACCTTTGGTATTGGAATTCGTAGCTTTCTTATTTTTTTTTCTTGTTCCCCTATTTTTTTAAGGAATATATTTTTATAGGGTTTATTTTGTAAGAAATATATTTTTTTATGATTTATTTTTTTAAGCAATAAATTTTAATAGGGTTTACATAGTTGCACATGGGGAATTTGGTAACCATTGCAATGGTATCACTCATTGCATTGGATCCCAAACCATTTAAACCTTTTTGTTGTCATTGATTTACAAAAAAAAACATTTCCGTGGTACACAGTGCACATTGTACAGTAAAATCACCTTGGTGTGCAATGTACAAAGGTAGCGACCTAGTGCTCACTGTATATAAAAGTGCACCAGAGTGCATATATCCATGAGAAGAATCGATTGGTCAAAAAAATAAATAGTATTGATTTTGTATCATATGTGTATGGGATAGCGGTGCACAATGAATAATAGTACTTACCGGTGCGAGTATATGCTTGACACCCCATTGCGTTTTGTTTAATGAAGCATACAAAAATAGTAGATTGTATAAAAATTTCATAATTTCTATTTCTGATGATTACTGATTTTTTTTAATACAAGATGGCTGATACAAGTTCAAATAAAACATATTATTGCAGTGGGTGCGATGGTAACTCATCCCAATGAGAGAGGTAGAAAAGTTATTTAAGTTTTATTAAAAAGTTAATATATAATTTGAAATATTTGTAAGTTTAAATTAATGATGTGTATTGGTTAATGCGTGTCACGCGGAGAAAAAAATTGAAGAAAATTGATAATATTGTTTTCAATTTGAGTGAAAAAGAGCGTAAAATCTTTATGAAAATGTTGCAAAGAGAGGAAACAGGTGGATCAAAAGGTAATCGACATTAAATTTTTCTTTGACTTTTACTAAAAATGAATTTCTTAAAATTAATCGCTAACAAGTTTTAAACACTTGATTTCACTATTTTTTAATGTTATGCAATGATTGATAGTGAGGGAATGGAATCATGTACTAAGAGGAAAATTTTTGTTAAGGATGTCAATGATGACGACGACTTGGTCATTAGTTCATCTAGGGTGGTGCTTGAAGTTAATGAGAGGGGAAAAATGTTTTACAAATCTTTGAGGGATATAGTGGAAAGAAGGTATATACATAATTTCCAC
Source organism: Picea engelmannii (assembly GCA_009831015.1). Lineage (NCBI taxonomy): Eukaryota > Viridiplantae > Streptophyta > Pinopsida > Pinales > Pinaceae > Picea > Picea engelmannii. The sequence continues at coordinate 127,328 of ML785632.1, read as the reverse complement.
TTACAATACAAAAACAAAACTCCAAGAATAGGGTTATACGTATACTACAAGAAGTGTTTTGGGAACCATGGTCAATGAGACCCATGAGACTTGCAATAAAAAAAACTTACAATAACAAAAAAGAGTCAAATAAAATTTATTATTACTAAATATATTTTTCTATGATATGTTCCAATAATTACCAAATTAATTTGTTTTGTTATATTTACTTTAGTGTTCATTTAATAAAACATTGTTGTTCTTTTTCATTTTTCAGAAATATTATGAAAATTCAAAGCGACAAAGGAGGAGAAATCCAATACATGCTGCTAGGGATGTCCAAAAGAGTGTACAAGGAGATGATAAAGAAATGAACATAATTGCATCACATGAGGATGCATCCCAACAATAACGTGCATCAAAGGTATGTGATCATTCATTTATTGTTTTATGTACATATAATTTATTTATCATATTAAATACTAATTTTCAATTGTTTTGTTGTAGAAAATAAAACAAAATGGAGCCCAATCAACACATACGACATGACAACATGGAAAAAAGGGTTGATCTCAATGTTTGTGAGTACTTATGTTTTCGACATTACTTAAGTTTTAATATTTGTTGTGATATTTACATTTGAATAATTAATTTACACTAAGCCATGGATTTCTACTGATAGGTGCTAACATACAAAGAAGAGTCAATCAAATAATTGATCAACATTGGGTTAACTAAGGGTTGTGATTATATGCTGAAGTATCAAGGTTTAGTTGAACAATTTGCATGTAGCTATGTTGTTTAACTTCCCTTGTTTTATAATTAATGGAACAACAAAAAACCTTTCTATTAATTATATCGACTATGCTTTGTCATGGTGTATTAAACATGCAGGAAAAAAAGTATGGATAGGAGCCAATATAAAATATTGTGATAACCGACATGAGGCAAGGCTTCAAAATGATGTGTATGGTTTATGAATCAATCACTGCTATGATACACTTTTTGATTTACACAATCATGTATATTCTATATATTATAAAAGTATATTTACTTATTACACTTTATTTCTATGTTTGTAGATGGAATAAGAGTAGTTGGAACATCAATGTTGGTCCCGTGATATGACCGATTTTATGATGTTAATTAGATCCTTTTTGTCGAATGTGTATATGCGTTTTCATGTTTTGAAGAATTTTTTGAAGAGTTTTTGTGTCAAAATGCTATGATCCACACCAGGTATGCATAATTTGTGTTTTGCAATGATTTTGAGTTTAAATCAGTATGTTTTTATGATCCCAAGAGACTAATTCATGTTTTGTATGTCACAGGGAAAAATTGCACCTTGTTTTTGCTTCTAGCACTTAGTCCGACACTCCATCCAACACTCAGTCTGGTACTCCATCCGACACTCCATCCAACACTCAGTCCGGTACTCCATCCGATACTCCGTCCTGCACAAAAACGATGGGCGATTTGGCAGTTATGGTATTGGTGGCCAGTGATGGGAGAATCAGAGACATGGGTTTTTCTCATGCTCATGGCCTCCAGCTACTGAACTATTGACAACTCGATTTGGGTTGGGGCGATTATTGGCTCGCCTCATTTCGTTAGTTAGGGCATCATTAAATGTAATTTACTGTTTTTAGAAGAGGTTCGACCCTCCAATGGTCAACCTCTCAGTCTGTAAAGATTATAAATACCATCATGGTGGTCATACAATAGGGAAGAAGTCTAGGAAGTCATGTGTTAGAGGGAAAAGACAATTTCCCTCTGTTTTGCCAGAATTGTTTAAAACTGCGTTTTTAGTTTTAATGGCGAATTTGTGTTGTTGAAGATCGTGGTGTGCATTTGAAGAGTGACCACGACTTGCTGGGGGGCTCACCAACAGTCTGGGTAACTATTATATGATTTTATTTGTGAATTAGATAGTGTAGATGCATTTTTATTCATTTTTCTATACATGAATTATCATTTTACTTCTTTGTTATTTAATTTCTTGTTTATGATTTAATTAATTTAACTTAGTTTTTGCAGGTTATTATGAGGAATATTGTTAGTATGCAATGAGTTATTAGTTAGTAGAAGCAAGATTGCAAGCTTAGACACTAACCCTTGTATGTAATTAGAATATAGCTAGAATTTCTACATGCTGAAATAGAGTCTAAAACATAGTTTTAAAACATAATTTTTAATTCATGCTTTCTTTGACAGAGTTTCGGTGGATGGATAGTAATTAGTCTTTAGTTTTCAATTCTAGTTTGTTGATCTAGTTGCCATTAAAATTTATTTATTTAATTCGTCATTTAGTTTCTTATTTGCTTTCTTGTCATATGCTGAAATAGTGTTTAATTTATGTTTATAAGCATTTCTCTTTTTGCAATTTGAATTGTCAAATAGAACTAGTTTAGTTTACTTCATACAATTTATTTCTTAGATTTAGGTTGCAATTTCAAGTTGTAGTTAATGATTGAATTTAGTTATGAGTTTTCTTACATAGTATAAAGTGCAATTGAATTTCATAATCTCTTTATAATTGTTGATGATTAATGCATGAGTAATAGTCACATGGATATGCAAGGTAATTGATGTTGTTTTCATAATGGATAAGTTCTCACTGGATTGCCTAATTCACACTTTTCACTTTGCTATTGAACTCAATATCGAGTTTATCCCTCTTGAATTATCTTTCATTATTAAGTGCCATTGTGATATTATAAGACACCAGAGACATTCACACAACCATCAACACTATATTTGAGTTTTCATAGATTAGAAGATAGTTTCTTTCTTTCATAGATTGAAAGATATTTTTCTTACTATTGTAGGATAGCTAGCCTTCTTGCTTTGGTAGATTAAAGAGTAGTTTTCTTATCATAGATTAAAGGTTAGTTTTTAATTCTTCTTTCTTTCAATTTAGTAGATTTCCTTTCATAAATTAGAAATAGTTGTGAAGTTTGATTTTAGAATAGAGTTTACTTGCCTCTTAGCTTAGTTAGTTTCTTATTGAGTAATCTTAATTAGTTTACTTGTTGTAGAAGTTATCGTAGGTTACCTAGTTGTTTACTTGCTTTAATAGGTTAGTTGCTTACTTGTCTATTCTTGATTTGATAGTGTAGTTGCTTGTTTATTTGCTTGCTTTCACATGATAATTGCTTATTGAATTTAAGTAGGTTAATTACAAATAGTTTGTTGTTGATATTTTCTTATTGGATGAATAGTTTGCTTTTGCTTATTGTTATGATTGAACTAGTTTTCTTTAATTAGGTTTTTCATTTGCTTTCCTAGAACTATCCATCGATCTTTTGTTCAAAGGTTACTTAGGGTAAATAGTTTGAGTTTCTTAGTAGAGTTTGATCATTAATAGTCTTTGCTTGAGTAGATTATCCCTTAGATAGCCACTTCCTTATTTAGACTATACTACTACCAACCCTTCTACCTTGGCATATATTTTTCTACAACTCTAAGTTTAGGGTTTTTAGTGCATATAGAACACCCATCAAAATGATGTGTATGGTTTATGAATCAATCACTGCTATGATACACTTTTTGATTTACACAATCATGTATATTCTATATATTATAAAAGTATATTTACTTATTACACTTTATTTCTATGTTTGTAGATGGAATAGTAGTAGTTGGAACATCAACAATAAGTCGAGCAAGTAAAACTATGTGTAGATAACCAAAGTACAATATCACCTACAACTGATCAAGAAACGAGAGATGCACACAACTCGAGAAATGAAAATAGTTCAAGTGATGAATGAAAACCAATATAATTGAATGCTACTGCAAGTTGTATGTAGTTTTGTAATATCGGTCTATAAAAACCAATGATATTTTTTCTTAATGTAGTGGACATAATGTCCCAATTGCATGAGGACATGTTACCAATAACTGTAACAATTATATATTGGTTCCATTTTGATTATTGTCGACCTTTACATTGTCTCACTTTGTATGACCATGGGTCTCTTAAATTCATATATAATAAAATGGGTTTGTTATTTTTTGTATTGTCAATTGGTGTAAAATATTGTGTTGTTGATTAATTAATATGTGAATGATTTACATTGTTACAAATATATGATTAATTAATATGTGAATGATTTACATTGTTGCAAATAACATAGGTGTAATCCATTGGATAAGGCATTAATGTTTTCATTATATCAAAATGCAATAACAAAAATCTGAAAAACAATATGATTATAAAAATTATTTGTAAAAAAAACATTTAATTAAAATATATACATATCGGTGCATTCTTATGAACTCACAAAATGGTGCTTGAAATAATACAAACATCGGTGTTTTTTAAGGCGTTATACTCAAATTATACGGTGGGAATACGATAAATATGCATTGGCTATTTAAATATAATAACAACAATGATTCTTTAAAAAAATTAAATGCATCGAGGCATTATATTTATTATACCCACCGAAAAGTAAGAATTATAAAAGCACCAGGATATACATAAAATACAAGTGCACCGGAGTTGCATACAACAAAATGGGAATCTAGGGAATAATAACCATAATCATCTTGGTGCGTTTGTTTCATATTTAAGAATCGAGGAAGTAATGTATGGAAAGCTGACACATTTTTGTCTTTTATACAGACCAGGGAATTTCATCTAATGGTTCCTAATGCGATTTTGTTTTATGTTCCCACCATGAATGAATGTAAGGCACACTAGTGCTCGTTTTTGGTTTTATATATGTCCACGGGAATTTTATGTAAGATCGTTCTGGTGTGTTTTATGTTTTGGTGCACACTGGGCATTTTATTTAATGGTGCACCAACGCGTTTTGACAATCAAAGCATTTAAAAAAAAAAAAAAAAAAAAAACCATCTGCTACAACCTTCTCCCAACCAATTTTTATTTATTTATATGGAACATCCGTTAAAACCTCTATAGCCAATAAGAGGTTGTAGCAGAGGTTTTTTGAAAATTTTGTCAATTTTTGTAACATTAAAAACCTTCGCTAGAAGGTGTTCTCCTTGTAGTGTCATCCCAAACCATGATGGTATGATTCTGCTGCATGCAAATAAATGAGCTGATGTTGAGCATGGTAGAAACCATCTGATTACCGGTCATTAAGGTATACCATTAACATATGCTATATGACCCACCAATGATAAAAATGGACCCCAAGGTACCTTGTACAATCTAGCGAGTGTGAATAGAGGATATGATGTCTAACACTCATAGAGTTTATCGATCAAGAGTCAACTATACAAACCCACTATTGATCGTGAGGAAGCCTACCAATAAGGACTTCAAGCTCCAAGGTACTAGCTGGTTTCTAGATCCCTCTCCAAAATAATATGTTGAATTCAATAGGAAGAGATCCGTCGAAGAAGGGCCTTAATGTATACCCTATAAATCAACACAAAACATACACCGAGAGAGGATGTGAAGAGATAGAATAAAAAAGTACATATGACACAGTGATGGTTGACTCATATGGTCAACAAAATAGTAGATGGTCAACTCAGTCTTAAACTTCCCATGAACATATAACACAACATGACGATGACTTTGCAGCAAGACTCAAGAATGTGACTAATACAGTGCAAGAATGAAGGATGCATTGAATCACTCTCCATGATGTCTAGAAGAGTAACCAGTCATAGAAGTATCTATGAATCATATTAATGGTATAACCCCTAGGAAATATATAACCCAACTGTGAGGTAATGACTCAAATAGGTATTGTGTTCAAGGGAAACATGACTAACACTACCATTTTAGGAATAAAACAATGGTAAAACCCCTTCCCCTCTTATTTTATTTTTATTTTATTTTTATTTTTTTCTGTGTCTCTTTCATGGTTTAACGAGCATGAAAGAGAGATAAATGTGTGCTTGGTAGTGTCTCTTTCATTTATTTTTAATGATCCTGAAAAATATTTAAAATTATACTCGTGATGGTGTCTTTTTTGTGTCTATTTACGAGTCCGAAAAAAGAGGTAAACGTTTACTTGAAAGAGTGTCTTTTTCATGGTTTAAGGAGCACACAAAAGATTTAAAATTGAGATCGTTGTGTATCTTTAATGGTCTAATGAGCACAAAAAGGAGTTAAATTTTGCTCATCCAGTGTTTTTTTCATGGTTTAACGAGCATGGAAAAGAGTTAAAATTAAGATTGTTTGGAGAGAACGAGTGCCTTAACAACATGCTTCTATGTTCCAAGTGCATGGAACCAACTTAAGAAAAATGAATGCAAACTCATACTAGCAAGTGAGGTCCACTCTTATCAATGAATCTGTCCATGGGTATAGGGTCACAAAACATAGGCCAAATAATGCAAGAGACGAGTGGTCAAGTTTTATGACAATAGTAGTAAGAGGGATCAAGTGTAATGACCCTTTACTTATTAATATGAATAATTTCATAAATAATCCTAAACATTAGCTAAATTATAATTAATTATTATATAACCTTAATTAATTATATGTTATTAATTAATTATTTTGATTATGATTAGCTGAAGTATGATTAACTCCTTAATTAAGGGTTAATGAATGATTAATTATTAAATGAGACATTAAATGATTAAGTATTAAACTAATGGTTAGTGATTAATTGATTATTAATTAA
>ML785632.1:67363-83152 GCA_009831015.1 Picea engelmannii | reverse complement strand
CATAATTAATCAATTACTTAATTAATAATCAATTAATCACTAACCATTAGTTTAATACTTAATCATTTAATGTCTCATTTAATAATTAATCATTCATTAACCCTTAATTAAGGAGTTAATCATACTTCAGCTAATCATAATCAAAATAATTAATTAATAACATATAATTAATTAAGGTTATATAATAATTAATTATAATTTAGCTAATGTTTAGGATTATTTATGAAATTATTCATATTAATAAGTAAAGGGTCATTACACTTGATCCCTCTTACTACTATTGTCATAAAACTTGACCACTCGTCTCTTGCATTATTTGGCCTATGTTTTGTGACCCTATACCCATGGACAGATTCATTGATAAGAGTGGACCTCACTTGCTAGTATGAGTTTGCATTCATTTTTCTTAAGTTGGTTCCATGCACTTGGAACATAGAAGCATGTTGTTAAGGCACTCGTTCTCTCCAAACAATCTTAATTTTAACTCTTTTCCATGCTCGTTAAACCATGAAAAAAACACTGGATGAGCAAAATTTAACTCCTTTTTGTGCTCATTAGACCATTAAAGATACACAACGATCTCAATTTTAAATCTTTTGTGTGCTCCTTAAACCATGAAAAAGACACTCTTTCAAGTAAACGTTTACCTCTTTTTTCGGACTCGTAAATAGACACAAAAAAGACACCATCACGAGTATAATTTTAAATATTTTTCAGGATCATTAAAAATAAATGAAAGAGACACTACCAAGCACACATTTATCTCTCTTTCATGCTCGTTAAACCATGAAAGAGACACAGAAAAAAATAAAAATAAAATAAAAATAAAATAAGAGGGGAAGGGGTTTTACCATTGTTTTATTCCTAAAATGGTAGTGTTAGTCATGTTTCCCTTGAACACAATACCTATTTGAGTCATTACCTCACAGTTGGGTTATATATTTCCTAGGGGTTATACCATTAATATGATTCATAGATACTTCTATGACTGGTTACTCTTCTAGACATCATGGAGAGTGATTCAATGCATCCTTCATTCTTGCACTGTATTAGTCACATTCTTGAGTCTTGCTGCAAAGTCATCGTCATGTTGTGTTATATGTTCATGGGAAGTTTAAGACTGAGTTGACCATCTACTATTTTGTTGACCATATGAGTCAACCATCACTGTGTCATATGTACTTTTTTATTCTATCTCTTCACATCCTCTCTCGGTGTATGTTTTGTGTTGATTTATAGGGTATACATTAAGGCCCTTCTTCGACGGATATCTTCCTATTGAATTCAACATATTATTTTGGAGAGGGATCTAGAAACCAGCTAGTACCTTGGAGCTTGAAGTCCTTATTGGCAGGCTTCCTCACGATCAATAGTGGGTTTGTATAGTTGACTCTTGATCGATAAACTCTATGAGTGTTAGACATCATATCCTCTATTCACACTCGCTAGATTGTACAAGGTACCTTGGGGTCCATTTTTATCATTGGTGGGTCATATAGCATATGTTAATGGTATACCTTAATGACCGGTAATCAGATGGTTTCTACCATGCTCAACATCAGCTCATTTATTTGCATGCAGCAGAATCATACCATCATGGTTTGGGATGACACTACAAGGAGAACACCTTCTAGCGAAGGTTTTTAATGTTACAAAAATTGACAAAATTTTCAAAAAACCTCTGCTACAACCTCTTATTGGCTATAGAGGTTTTAACGGATGTTCCATATAAATAAATAAAAATTGGTTGGGAGAAGGTTGTAGCAGATGGTTTTTTTTTTTTTTTTTTTTTTAAATGCTTTGATTGTCAAAACGCGTTGGTGCACCATTAAATAAAATGCCCAGTGTGCACCAAAACATAAAACACACCAGAACGATCTTACATAAAATTCCCGTGGACATATATAAAACCAAAAACGAGCACTAGTGTGCCTTACATTCATTCATGGTGGGAACATAAAACAAAATCGCATTAGGAACCATTAGATGAAATTCCCTGGTCTGTATAAAAGACAAAAATGTGTCAGCTTTCCATACATTACTTCCTCGATTCTTAAATATGAAACAAACGCACCAAGATGATTATGGTTATTATTCCCTAGATTCCCATTTTGTTGTATGCAACTCCGGTGCACTTGTATTTTATGTATATCCTGGTGCTTTTATAATTCTTACTTTTCGGTGGGTATAATAAATATAATGCCTCGATGCATTTAATTTTTTTAAAGAATCATTGTTGTTATTATATTTAAATAGCCAATGCATATTTATCGTATTCCCACCGTATAATTTGAGTATAACGCCTTAAAAAACACCGATGTTTGTATTATTTCAAGCACCATTTTGTGAGTTCATAAGAATGCACCGATATGTATATATTTTAATTAAATGTTTTTTTTACAAATAATTTTTATAATCATATTGTTTTTCAGATTTTTGTTATTGCATTTTGATATAATGAAAACATTAATGCCTTATCCAATGGATTACACCTATGTTATTTGCAACAATGTAAATCATTCACATATTAATTAATCATATATTTGTAACAATGTAAATCATTCACATATTAATTAATCAACAACACAATATTTTACACCAATTGACAATACAAAAAATAACAAACCCATTTTATTATATATGAATTTAAGAGACCCATGGTCATACAAAGTGAGACAATGTAAAGGTCGACAATAATCAAAATGGAACCAATATATAATTGTTACAGTTATTGGTAACATGTCCTCATGCAATTGGGACATTATGTCCACTACATTAAGAAAAAATATCATTGGTTTTTATAGACCGATATTACAAAACTACATACAACTTGCAGTAGCATTCAATTATATTGGTTTTCATTCATCACTTGAACTATTTTCATTTCTCGAGTTGTGTGCATCTCTCGTTTCTTGATCAGTTGTAGGTGATATTGTACTTTGGTTATCTACACATAGTTTTACTTGCTCGACTTATTGTTGATGTTCCAACTACTACTATTCCATCTACAAACATAGAAATAAAGTGTAATAAGTAAATATACTTTTATAATATATAGAATATACATGATTGTGTAAATCAAAAAGTGTATCATAGCAGTGATTGATTCATAAACCATACACATCATTTTGATGGGTGTTCTATATGCACTAAAAACCCTAAACTTAGAGTTGTAGAAAAATATATGCCAAGGTAGAAGGGTTGGTAGTAGTATAGTCTAAATAAGGAAGTGGCTATCTAAGGGATAATCTACTCAAGCAAAGACTATTAATGATCAAACTCTACTAAGAAACTCAAACTATTTACCCTAAGTAACCTTTGAACAAAAGATCGATGGATAGTTCTAGGAAAGCAAATGAAAAACCTAATTAAAGAAAACTAGTTCAATCATAACAATAAGCAAAAGCAAACTATTCATCCAATAAGAAAATATCAACAACAAACTATTTGTAATTAACCTACTTAAATTCAATAAGCAATTATCATGTGAAAGCAAGCAAATAAACAAGCAACTACACTATCAAATCAAGAATAGACAAGTAAGCAACTAACCTATTAAAGCAAGTAAACAACTAGGTAACCTACGATAACTTCTACAACAAGTAAACTAATTAAGATTACTCAATAAGAAACTAACTAAGCTAAGAGGCAAGTAAACTCTATTCTAAAATCAAACTTCACAACTATTTCTAATTTATGAAAGGAAATCTACTAAATTGAAAGAAAGAAGAATTAAAAACTAACCTTTAATCTATGATAAGAAAACTACTCTTTAATCTACCAAAGCAAGAAGGCTAGCTATCCTACAATAGTAAGAAAAATATCTTTCAATCTATGAAAGAAAGAAACTATCTTCTAATCTATGAAAACTCAAATATAGTGTTGATGGTTGTGTGAATGTCTCTGGTGTCTTATAATATCACAATGGCACTTAATAATGAAAGATAATTCAAGAGGGATAAACTCGATATTGAGTTCAATAGCAAAGTGAAAAGTGTGAATTAGGCAATCCAGTGAGAACTTATCCATTATGAAAACAACATCAATTACCTTGCATATCCATGTGACTATTACTCATGCATTAATCATCAACAATTATAAAGAGATTATGAAATTCAATTGCACTTTATACTATGTAAGAAAACTCATAACTAAATTCAATCATTAACTACAACTTGAAATTGCAACCTAAATCTAAGAAATAAATTGTATGAAGTAAACTAAACTAGTTCTATTTGACAATTCAAATTGCAAAAAGAGAAATGCTTATAAACATAAATTAAACACTATTTCAGCATATGACAAGAAAGCAAATAAGAAACTAAATGACGAATTAAATAAATAAATTTTAATGGCAACTAGATCAACAAACTAGAATTGAAAACTAAAGACTAATTACTATCCATCCACCGAAACTCTGTCAAAGAAAGCATGAATTAAAAATTATGTTTTAAAACTATGTTTTAGACTCTATTTCAGCATGTAGAAATTCTAGCTATATTCTAATTACATACAAGGGTTAGTGTCTAAGCTTGCAATCTTGCTTCTACTAACTAATAACTCATTGCATACTAACAATATTCCTCATAATAACCTGCAAAAACTAAGTTAAATTAATTAAATCATAAACAAGAAATTAAATAACAAAGAAGTAAAATGATAATTCATGTATAGAAAAATGAATAAAAATGCATCTACACTATCTAATTCACAAATAAAATCATATAATAGTTACCCAGACTGTTGGTGAGCCCCCCAGCAAGTCGTGGTCACTCTTCAAATGCACACCACGATCTTCAACAACACAAATTCGCCATTAAAACTAAAAACGCAGTTTTAAACAATTCTGGCAAAACAGAGGGAAATTGTCTTTTCCCTCTAACACATGACTTCCTAGACTTCTTCCCTATTGTATGACCACCATGATGGTATTTATAATCTTTACAGACTGAGAGGTTGACCATTGGAGGGTCGAACCTCTTCTAAAAACAGTAAATTACATTTAATGATGCCCTAACTAACGAAATGAGGCGAGCCAATAATCGCCCCAACCCAAATCGAGTTGTCAATAGTTCAGTAGCTGGAGGCCATGAGCATGAGAAAAACCCATGTCTCTGATTCTCCCATCACTGGCCACCAATACCATAACTGCCAAATCGCCCATCGTTTTTGTGCAGGACGGAGTATCGGATGGAGTACCGGACTGAGTGTTGGATGGAGTGTCGGATGGAGTACCAGACTGAGTGTTGGATGGAGTGTCGGACTAAGTGCTAGAAGCAAAAACAAGGTGCAATTTTTCCCTGTGACATACAAAACATGAATTAGTCTCTTGGGATCATAAAAACATACTGATTTAAACTCAAAATCATTGCAAAACACAAATTATGCATACCTGGTGTGGATCATAGCATTTTGACACAAAAACTCTTCAAAAAATTCTTCAAAACATGAAAACGCATATACACATTCGACAAAAAGGATCTAATTAACATCATAAAATCGGTCATATCACGGGACCAACATTGATGTTCCAACTACTCTTATTCCATCTACAAACATAGAAATAAAGTGTAATAAGTAAATATACTTTTATAATATATAGAATATACATGATTGTGTAAATCAAAAAGTGTATCATAGCAGTGATTGATTCATAAACCATACACATCATTTTGAAGCCTTGCCTCATGTCGGTTATCACAATATTTTATATTGGCTCCTATCCATACTTTTTTTCCTGCATGTTTAATACACCATGACAAAGCATAGTCGATATAATTAATAGAAAGGTTTTTTGTTGTTCCATTAATTATAAAACAAGGGAAGTTAAACAACATAGCTACATGCAAATTGTTCAACTAAACCTTGATACTTCAGCATATAATCACAACCCTTAGTTAACCCAATGTTGATCAATTATTTGATTGACTCTTCTTTGTATGTTAGCACCTATCAGTAGAAATCCATGGCTTAGTGTAAATTAATTATTCAAATGTAAATATCACAACAAATATTAAAACTTAAGTAATGTCGAAAACATAAGTACTCACAAACATTGAGATCAACCCTTTTTTCCATGTTGTCATGTCGTATGTGTTGATTGGGCTCCATTTTGTTTTATTTTCTACAACAAAACAATTGAAAATTAGTATTTAATATGATAAATAAATTATATGTACATAAAACAATAAATGAATGATCACATACCTTTGATGCACGTTATTGTTGGGATGCATCCTCATGTGATGCAATTATGTTCATTTCTTTATCATCTCCTTGTACACTCTTTTGGACATCCCTAGCAGCATGTATTGGATTTCTCCTCCTTTGTCGCTTTGAATTTTCATAATATTTCTGAAAAATGAAAAAGAACAACAATGTTTTATTAAATGAACACTAAAGTAAATATAACAAAACAAATTAATTTGGTAATTATTGGAACATATCATAGAAAAATATATTTAGTAATAATAAATTTTATTTGACTCTTTTTTGTTATTGTAAGTTTTTTTTATTGCAAGTCTCATGGGTCTCATTGACCATGGTTCCCAAAACACTTCTTGTAGTATACGTATAACCCTATTCTTGGAGTTTTGTTTTTGTATTGTAAGTGGAAATTATGTATATACCTTCTTTCCACTATATCCCTCAAAGATTTGTAAAACATTTTTCCCCTCTCATTAACTTCAAGCACCACCCTAGATGAACTAATGACCAAGTCGTCGTCATCATTGACATCCTTAACAAAAATTTTCCTCTTAGTACATGATTCCATTCCCTCACTATCAATCATTGCATAACATTAAAAAATAGTGAAATCAAGTGTTTAAAACTTGTTAGCGATTAATTTTAAGAAATTCATTTTTAGTAAAAGTCAAAGAAAAATTTAATGTCGATTACCTTTTGATCCACCTGTTTCCTCTCTTTGCAACATTTTCATAAAGATTTTACGCTCTTTTTCACTCAAATTGCAAACAATATTATCAAGTTTCTTCAATTTTTTTCTCCGCGTGACACGCATTAACCAATACACATCATTAATTTAAACTTACAAATATTTCAAATTATATATTAACTTTTTAATAAAACTTAAATAACTTTTCTACCTCTCTCATTGGGATGAGTTACCATTGCACCCACTGCAATAATATGTTTTATTTGAACTTGTATCAGCCATCTTGTATTAAAAAAAATCAGTAATCATCAGAAATAGAAATTATGAAATTTTTATACAATCTACTATTTTTGTATGCTTCATTAAACAAAACGCAATGGGGTGTCAAGCATATACTCGCACCGGTAAGTACTATTATTCATTGTGCACCGCTATCCCATACACATATGATACAAAATCAATACTATTTATTTTTTTGACCAATCGATTCTTCTCATGGATATATGCACTCTGGTGCACTTTTATATACAGTGAGCACTAGGTCGCTACCTTTGTACATTGCACACCAAGGTGATTTTACTGTACAATGTGCACTGTGTACCACGGAAATGTTTTTTTTTGTAAATCAATGACAACAAAAAGGTTTAAATGGTTTGGGATCCAATGCAATGAGTGATACCATTGCAATGGTTACCAAATTCCCCATGTGCAACTATGTAAACCCTATTAAAATTTATTGCTTAAAAAAATAAATCATAAAAAAATATATTTCTTACAAAATAAACCCTATAAAAATATATTCCTTAAAAAAATAGGGGAACAAGAAAAAAAAATAAGAAAGCTACGAATTCCAATACCAAAGGTAACTATGAAATCCTTATATTGTTTTTAACATGCATTGAAAATAGTTTGAATCAAATACAAAAAGATTGAAATGATCAGTAGAATGAAATCACATACATGAAATTTATTCTCTAGAGATTTGTATGTGCCCTAAGTATCCCTTCCAATTGTGGCTCTTCAAAAAAATCCATCCAGTCCAAAGTTTTTCGTGGTAAATCTCTCTTCCACAAATCTTCCCTCTAAATTCTGCCAAAAAACTAAAATAATGAATAGTGTTTTCAGTTATAAACAAATACGTTTTAAATTCCCTCTCTTTTTTCGCTATGTTTTTTCAATTTATATGTAAAAACACTTATTAAAGTACATATTTTAAAAATTAAGTTTGTCATCAAATCACTGTGCCTCACCGATTCATGCACCCAGGTGCGTATATAATAAAAAAATGCACGAGTACCTATTTTATCGACAAAATAGAAATGCAAAGCTCTGTTATTAAAATTTACAATTGCTTTTGTTTGTGGAGTTTTAACGGATGTCACGGTTTGGTTCATTTCATATTTGGTCGCACTGACACGTTCTATATATATAGAAACACCATTGTGTTATAAAATAAATAAATCACTGATCAATTGTAATATCGAATTCTTGCACGTATTGACAAGGTTTTGGCTCAAATGCAAGGAAAAGAAGGTTATAATATCAAATGTCCAATACTTCAGATTCCATCTTATTCCATATCATTGTAATTTTTTCAACTTCTCCCACACCATTTGAAGTAAGTCTATATTTTATTTACAATTCATTTATCTGGTTGAATTTATGTCATTTGTGCGTGTGTATTTGAATAATTATTCATTGAATTTTGGAGGATCACAAATTGGGATCGAGTTTGGATGAGAAAGATATTCCACCAATGCAAAAATGTCACAAGATATTATAAGGAGAAAGATATTGTAGGTAAATGTTTGATGAAAATGGATATTTGTTTTACCCTTCCAATTGTAGCATGTCGTTTTCCAGTAACTTGTATCCTAGGTCAACGGTATTACACCATGAATTAGATTTCTTTTATGACACGACAATGGTATGTGGTTGTTCAAAATGTAAAGGGTTGAATAAGAACCCTCAATGTGTCGCATTGTTTCATTATGTTAATGATCAACTACCCAAAGTTCATGGTCTAATGCCTCCCACTGTGGTCCATAATCCAATAGGTGATATAGAAAGGACATGTAGGAAAACTTCCATATGCTCCTTTTTTGAAAATTTGGAAGCCACATCAACTATGTTTTGTCCTAAATTATCCAACATGTCTCCTTATGTTGAGTCAACGGAGAGTTCTTATAATGAGCCAAAGTATGATATCAATACTACCCAAAACATCACTACTAGGAGATCAAATAAGTTGTATGAGCTAAGAGAAAAAATGTCCAAGTACACACCAAAGTTTGTTCAATTGTTGGAAGGTAGCGATGACTTACCTCTTCCTATCCATCTACAAAATAAATACCAAACTTACTACACCTGATCTTTGTATGGAGTTTGGTGATTGTCCATGCATGTGATTGATGTTAGAACTGAATTATGTTTTTGTAGTAATAGTTATATGATTGCCAAGTCTAAAACAGATGTTGCAAATATTGGGTTGTATTTTAGTTTTCTAGAGATAAACCATGTGTGGGACATTTTGTAATCCCAGACACGGTTTATCTCCAGAAAACTAAAATACAATATGAATAACTCTGAAAATATACATTTTCAAATCTTGGGTTGTTTATCCTTTCACATGTATTTGTTCCTCCCAAACAATCAGTGGCACTTATACCATTTTGTAGTCCTCTTTATAGTCGATATGAGTACTTGAATATTGACAAATACAAACATAGCATTTCCATGTATAGTATGTGAAAGAATGGTTATGCTTCTAGAAAATTTAATAGGAAAAACTTGTTATATATCGACAGTCATCCACAAACTCATGAGAACATCGCAGGGCTCATAAATAGTTGTAGGGCCTCATTATTTAGTACAAATTGTTCCTTTGAGGAACACTCCAATGACAAAGAGTTCTTTATGAAAAGGAATGTATCCAGATTTGTTTGTGTGCATGAAATGCATAGTTTGTGTATTCGTGACGAATTGTTAATAAACTATAACTTTCATAGACCACCAACTACTCCTCAAAAATTCCGTGCATTGGGTCTACCTTTAGACGTCCCCTTGGGGCATAAGAAAAATATGATTAAGTAATTGTATTTTTTTATTTTCAATGGAACTAATGTAAATGTATTGCTTAATTCAACATTAGTTTTATAAAGTGGTTGGTTGCATGTTATAATCATTACATCAAAGATGGGGACTAAGCTCCCTATAACCTCTACACATGGAATTTTGTTTACTTTATTTATTAAGTTTTCTTAATATTTTTTATATTTTTATATATTAATAATGAATCTTAGCCATTATAAGCCTTGCACACTAGGGATTGTATTAGGGCCTAATATGGCCCACATGTGAAAAATAATGTCTTTTACCTTAAATTTTATGTTGTTTGGATTATTCGTGATGCAAAGGGCCCTATAATATCAAATAGTCTCACAAAGGGAATATGGAAAACATCACTTAGTTAAGGATGTCTTAGGATTAACTGTGGAGGACAAGTGATAGTTGTATATTAGTTATTTGATAAGTCATAAAATAAAAAAAATTAGGAGGGAAAGTATCATATGTCCATGTTATATAATGACTTTATGTCAAATTTTATTTTTTCCTAAAAAACATGGTGGTGGTTGGGACTGCATAAACCAATTAATTAAATTCATCATTTCCAAATCATTTGTCATTGTGCTTGGTTTTGACAATATTTTTAAATATTTTACACAGACTCATGTTTGATAAAATTGCATGCATCTATAGATCTATTTCTATGGATTCAAACTATATACTTTTAAATCAATGTTATCATTTGATAAATTGCATGTGTTTATAGATATGTTTTAATCAATTCCAAATATATATAAAAAATATTAATAAAATTATTCTTTCCTATTATTTTAATACTTTTCATGTAACATTTATCATACTTTAAAAATACATGTCTATGTTTTTGCAATAAAATTTTAACACAATCTTTTTTTAAATTTTGACATTTTTGCCTACAAACTAAAAAAAATATTGATTCTATTCACACCTTTATTAATTTTTTTATTATTAATATAAATAAATGTGCATTTTATAGTCTAATGTGACACTTGGCTTATGTCATCCCTATATAATAATTGAAAAAAAAAATATCCCAATATGGAAGATATCTGTACCATCACTACTCATTAATATAACAATTATAATTTTATCAATAAAATGAATGAGAAAATAACTTTTCATAAAAGTGATTTTTCTTTGTAAACATGTTTAATCAACATATTATATCTTGCTGGAAATTAAACAATTCACTTTGAAGATGAATTCAACATTATATGGCATTAATAGTTATAATTTTTCGCAATTACAATCCAAAGTAAACTATTTCATAAAATTAAATGTAAACATTATATGGAAAAATTAAATTCTAATGAGTGATACATCTTAAATTTAATTTTAAAAAAGAGAAATCATTAGCATACTTATTATACATTATATAAATCAAACAACAACAACATTAACATGATTTTAAAAAACACAATATGAATGTGTGATATACTATTTATAGTGCACCAGTGCGATTGAAAGTGCACCAGAGTGGTTGTTATGTAAAACTGCATCGAGAAACAATTTAATTAACAAAGTACATATGCAAAATTCCACACTTAAAATTTTGCGAAGGTTTTGCTTTACTTAGGCAAAAACATAGGTCACTCTTCAACGCCTCTCATAATTTAGCGCATGGACTCGATCCTTTGCCACTTCCTCGGTATTCTTCCTTGCATCTCCTCCTTCGCACACCACTCGACTTTCTCCAATATACCTTCCTCATCATTCATATAGCCATAATATGAACTCACGTCAATTCGCTTGTAAATCGCATACCTACACCTCCTATTCTTCATGTCGAGGGGGCTTATCGAATATCTCTTTGGGGATGGGGAGGAATTTTGTAGCCCCAAAGTTTCTATAAATGGGACCCTTGCCTATGGCATCGGGCACATCAACTTTGTTTCCTTCCAAGTCCATCATCGTGGCCACTAATTTGTCATAATTAGGACTACCAAGCTCTATGATCGAAGCTTCTCGATGCCCCTTTTCTCTCTTCGGCAAGAAAGGACCCTGGTGGATGTCTTAATTATAACATTGTTTCAGGCTCAAAAATGACCTAATCTCCATATTGTATATTTAATATAAGTTAAGAAGCACATTTGGAAAAACAATTGATGATTCATAATCTTTGTCAACATGCTTTATCACTAAATACTAAGATTTTCCTTGGCCTCAACCTGCTCCTCCATGAGATCCTCACCCATGCACTTAATAAGAAGTTCAAAATGTTTCTTCTTCTCCACAACCATGCACTCGATCACTTTCTCATCCAGAAGGGGAACATGGGAAACAAACTCTTGCTCTCTCTGTTTTTGGTTTCCCTTATCCTACTCTCTCATTTATTCTACCACATCCTCTTATTCAATGAATAAGACCAGATTAATGGCAACAACCTTGCCGCTCTTGATCGTAAACCTAGCCTCCCTCTATACAGAATCGATCATTTTCCATTCCCTCGGCTCTCTTTCCCGCATCTCATCCTCCGCGGGCCGATCGATTTTCTCCAAGATATTGTTCTCATCATCCATGTCACCATAAAAATGGTGTCAATTCACTTATGAATTGTATACATAGAAATCCTCTTCTTCACCTTGAGGGGGATTATTGAATATATATATTTGACGTCGGGGAGAAATTTTCGAGATGCACTTGTACAATTGATTGTTGGAAGACGGCATGTTACACTCTTCCAACAACCAATTGTACAATTCTGGCTGGGAAATTCCTCCTCAGCTTCAAAGAGTTATTCGATAAACCCCCACAAGGTGAAGAAGATGATTTATAGGTATGTGATCTACAAGTGAATTGATTTCATATATTATGGAAATAAGGATGTAGAGAACGATATCTTCGAGAAATTTGAGTGGCACGCGCAGGAGGAGATGTAAGAAATAGAACTGAAGGAGTGGTAGAGGATTGAGTCTATCTAGAGGGAGGCCAGGTTGATGATCGAGAGCAGTGAGGTTGTTTCCATTAAGTCAGTCCTATTCAAGGAAGATGAGGATGTGGTAGAAGAAATGGGAGAGTGGGACAAGGGACACAACATCTCAGAGAGCGATATTTTTTTTACCATTTTCCCCTTCTGGATGAGAAATCGATCGAGCGCATGGTTGTGGAGAAGAAGAAACATGATGAAATTATCAATAATTACATGGGTGAGGATCTCATGGGGGAGAAACCTAAGGCCAAGGAAATGCTTAATATTTAGTGATAAGGCATGTTGACAAAGCTTATGGATCATCGGTTGTTTTTCCAAATGTGCTTCTTAACTTCTATTAAATATACAATATGGAGCTTAGGTCATTCTCAAGCCTGAGACAGTGTTATAATTAAGACATCCACCAAGGTCATTTCTTGATGAACAGGGAAAAGGGGCATTGGGAAGCTCTAATCATAGATCTTGGTAGTCTTAATTATGCCAAAGTAGGGGCCAAGATGACCGACTTGGAAGGGAATGATGTTTATGTTTTTGGTTCCATAGGAAAGAGTACCAGTTACAGATACTTTGGGGCTACAAAATTAGTCCCCATCCTCAAAGAGTTATTTGATAAGCCCCTTCAAGGCGAAGAGGAGGAGGTGTAGGTATGTGATCTACAAGCGAATTGACACTAGTTCATATTATGGCTACAGGAATGATGAGGATGGTATCTTAGAGAAAGTCAAGTGGCCTGTAGAGTAGGAGATACAAGGTAGAGCACTGAGGAAGTGGCAGAGGATCGAGTCCATGCACTAAATTATGATAAGCATCAAAGAGTGACCTATTTTTTTTCCTTTGCAAAGAAAAACCTCCACAAAATTTAACTATGGAGGTTTTCATATATAGTTTGTGAATTAAATTGTTTTTCTTCTGAATGCTACTCTTGTTGTTGTTGCTACTATTCTCAACATCGTCATCGTATCTTATTCACATAAAATACATTTTAGGAACATATATATAGACAAAATGAATGAATTTTAAATATAAAACACAAACATATATAACTAATTTGTATTTATGAAAAAAAGAAAATAGTTTATGTTTGCAAAAAAAAAGTGAAAAAGTAATCGGTGCTATTAACAAACACATATGCACCGCATTTGGAGATCCTTATCATGAATAAGGCACTGAAAAGATATGTGTTAAACATAATGCATATGTGTGTCATTATTAGTTGAGCACTGATATCTATAGTGGTGTGTTATGATATATATCACACCAGTTAAGGGTTAGTGTTAAACCATACAGTGTGCTTGGTTATATTAAATGCAACGACTCTCTATGTTAGTTTGAGCAAAGGATTATTTATACTAGTGTGTTTTCTTTTCGTGACACACCGTTAAGGGGAGCATTGTAAAATATGCACTGGAATGATCATTTTTAAACTATTTTTCATGGTAACTTACTTAACCGCCCCAATGTGTTTCGTTTAAAGTAACACATCGACGCTCCATTTCATCTTTGTATGCATTGATACTGGTGCATTTTTATTATAATGCACCTCTAAGGAGGCATCCCATGAAACAAATTGAGATGGTAAATGATTATGTATTTTTCTCACTATGTTGTAGAACATATCACTAGTGCGTTTTATTTATTTGACAGGCCACGGAGAAAAAAATTTGTTTCAAAAACTTAGCGGTGCATTCGATTAATAGAACGCATTGGTTCATTTATATCAATCAATTCACTTCCTAGAATATTAGTGGTGCTAACCATAAGACACACTACACTAAAAATTTGTGAAAATTTGGCCGAGTGGTGTGCTCTTTACAACACCAGTGCATTGCTTTGATCCACCCGCACCAATTGGTGAAATTGGTGTATATGAACTTACGCAATGTTATGTGTTAATATAAATGAATTGGTGCTACCATGCTATTATAACACCGACGTTTTGTTTAATGGTGCATTATGTTGTCGAGAGCACCGATTATAGGGCATCCATCGAAACAACACAATGCAACGATTTTTTTGGTTAACATAAATGCACCATCGACCCATTTTTATGAAATGTGTACACATCCATGCGATTTTTCTTACAGACAGTACCAGTGCATTATTGTTTCTAAACCACCAGTTTGATGTTTATCGGTGCGTCATATAGTATAACATACTAGTGTGATTTTTGTTACTATGGGAACCGCTTCATTATATTGATTTATTGCAAATTAAGTGGTGCAATTTGTTATACAAACGCACTAGAGATACTATGTTATTGAAGCACTGACATTTTTTTAATGGGGTGATATTAATAGTAGATCATCGGCCACAAGGCGTCAAAGGAAATTCCCACAATATCAAATCGGTTAGTATTTGTTCTGGTGCAGAGATGTTAGTTGCATTGGTGCATTTTTTAAACTGGTTGCATCGCTCAGTTATATTTCTTGTGTCATTTTTTTAATTGTGTTCTTGGTTAAATGGAAGGCACCGGTGCGTCGGGGTTAGAAAATCATCGACACATTATTAACTGGGCGTTATCCTCTATAATACACACATTATTAACTGGGCATTAAAAGTAAGCACCAAAGGCAGTGCTTACTTTTAAGTTAAAACTTGGATGCACCGGATGTAGTCTTTACTATTAAGTTAGTACAGGATTCACCACGCTAGGGAAAGCATAATAAAAACAGTGCACTGCATGCAAATGGAAAAAAATTTGAAAAAACTCCCAAATTTCAAGCTATATTCAAATTTTAAACTCGTGAAAATGGAAATGGGAAGGTAATAAACAAATTACCTAGACTCTTATTGTTAGGAAATGATACACACTTCCACGTTAAACCTAACAAAAGAGAAGAAGAAATATTTAATCAAGAAA
>ML785632.1:43960-66607 GCA_009831015.1 Picea engelmannii | reverse complement strand
GTGATTAGTCTTTGAATCATAAGTTGGGTTCTTTGCCACAAATATTGTGCTTTGACTATCGCAACTTATATTCATATCTCTCTTCTCAAACTCGATTCCTGAACAAAGCCTCTGCATCCATACTTCTTATTTTCTTCCATGAGTGGATACGACCACATGCCACTTACTCATCCAGCTGGTTCTCCACCGAACATTTTGAACACATATCCACTAATCGACCTTTGTTGATCCATATCTCCAACCCAATAGGTGTTGAAAAATCCATGTACATTTAATTCACTGTCACCTTTAGGTTTTCCTTGGTAGAATATAGCATAATCTTTTGTGTCACACAAATACCTGAATACTCTCTTGACAGTTTTCCATATCTCCTTCCCAGGTCTCGACATGTATCTTCTCAACACTCTCACTGCATGGGCAATGTCCGGTCGAGTGCAGACCATCGCATACATTATACTACCAACAACACTTGCATAGTGAACACATGCCATGTCCTCTATTTCTTCCTGTGTCTTTGGACACTATTGAGTAGTTAGCCTTTCTCCCACAAAAATTGGCACCTTCATCAGTTTGCAATCTCGTATGTTGAAACGTTTCAAAACTATTTCAATATACTTCTTCTGATTCAACCAGATCTTTCTAGGTGCTCGATCTCTCTTAATCTCCATTCCTAGAATGAAGTTAGCTGCACCGATATCCTTCATGTTGAACTTGGAGGATAGGTGTTTCTTCACCTCCTTTATTGCATCCACGTTGTTTCCAATCAGCAACATGTCAGTGACATACAAAGCTACATATATGAAATTCCCACCTTCTTCTTTGGAATATATGCAGTGATCATCTTTACTTCTCACAAATCCTAAACTAAGGATGTATGTGTCGAAATTTTGGCACCACATCCTTGGTGATTTCTTTATACCATAAAGGGATATTTTCAGTTTACACACCAAATATTCATTTCCTTTTACTCCAAATCCTTCGAGATGTTTCATGTAGATTTCCTCTTCTAGGTACCCATGTAGGAATGTTGAATTCACATCCATTTGTTCTATTTCCATATCAAATGTTGTAGCCAGATACATTAGCACTCTAATGGAATTTGGTTTTTCAACATGGGAAAAATCTCACTGAAGTCAATTCCTTCGACTTGGGAATATCCTTTCGCTACCAGTTGATCTTTGAATTTCTCGACTTGACCTATTGCATTCATATTCTTCTTGAATACCCATTTTCTACCGACATGATTTCTTCCACTAAGAAACTTGACTAAGCCCCATGTCTCATTCTTGTGCAAGGAATCCATCGCTTCAACCATGGCATCCTCCTAAATTTTTCCCTCTACTGATTTGACTACCTCCCCACCCAACTTGGGCTCATCGTTGGTGCCAGTTAACACAAATGTGGAACAGAATTCAAGCGGACTATACCTTTTGACTGGTTTTCTTACTCTTTCTGACCTCCTTACCACCATGGTCGTTTGTTCCACCTCTTCTTCTGATTTCATCGACTCATCTGAATCATCTTTTTTGTTCCTCGGTTCAAACCACACTGTCTCAATTATTCTCGGTCTGAAAAATTTTCTTAGAATCAGACTTACTTTTGACTTCTTTGAAGACCACATCTTGATTGTACATTGTTTTCCTTGATGAAATATCCTAGAGATTATATCCTTTCATTCCTTCTTTGTATCCAATGAAAATACAATTGACTTCCTTCTTGTCCAACTTGCTCCTCTTTTCCTTGGGAACATGCACAAATGCATCATAGCCAAATACTTTGAGATGTGAAACTGAAGGCTTCTTACTCGACCATACCTCATTTGGATTTGCATCAACTAGCACCGACGAAGGAGACATATTCAATAGATATTTTGTAGCATTGATTGCCTTCGCTAAGAATTCTTCTATGATCCCAGCACCACTAAGCATGCTCATTTCCTTGTCCATAAACATTCTATTCATTCTCTCGGCAAATCCATTTTGTTGTGGGGTATATGGTGTGGTAGTTTTGATTTCTATGCCACACTTCTTGCAGAACTGATCAAATTCTTTTCCACAAAATTTACCACCATTTTCAGTTCTAAGTATCTTAATCTTATTATTTGTCTAGTTTTCTACAAGAGATTTAAACTCTTTGAATTTCTTGAAAAGATATGATTTCTTTCATAGGAAATATATCCATGTCTTCCTGGAAAAGCCATATATGAAGGAGACATAATATATGGATCCACCAAATGAAGGCACTATAACAGGTCCAAACACATCACTATGAACCAACTCTAGAATCCCATTTGTCATTGTCGCCCCAGATGGGAACCTCACCCTATTTGTTTTCCATATATACAATGTTCACAAAATTCTACTTATAAATTACACTTAGGAAATTATTCAACCATACCTTTATTGTGCATAGCTTGAAGTCCTTTTTCTCCAATGTGTCCCATCCTCTCATGCCATAGCATGGTCGAGTCGACTTTATGATGGATTTTTGAGTAGATTTGAATAAACGCAGCCTGATTCAAGTCGAGTCAAAGTCGAATTTGATTCAACTTTAGGAATAGTGATGTTGTTCCATCCAATCGATTCGACACTCCCTAGAAACTTGTATAGGGTTCCAATATGAAATCCTTTCATTAATACCATTGCACCTCTGACCATCTTGCACGAATCGTTCTGAAATAGAATGTGCACTCCAGCTTCACTCATCTTTCTGAAATATATCATATTTCTTTCCAAAACTAGAATGTGTAGCACACCTGGAAGTTTTCTAATCCTCCCATCCGGCAGTATCAGTCGAACTTTTCCCCATACGAAAATTATAGTCATCAATTCATCCCCCAAGAACAAGTCTCCTCCTTCATATCATTCATATTCACAGAACCATTCTCTATGTGGTGTCATATGATATTATTCTCTTGATTCGATCAACCAAATATATTGATCTGACTGTGTACTGGTCGACGCTAGGTACACATCACCTCCCTTATCTGGAGTCATGTTTCTCTCAGTCGACTATTTCTCGTTGAATCTTATACTGATTTCCATCACCCTTGACTTGTATTCCTTTTTGTAATGCCCATATTTACAGCATTTCCATTATATTCTTTTTGACTAAATCGGGGATTTAGATCTACCCTTTGACTTAGACTTTCTACTGGAGAATTTACCTTTATCTCTATCAACCGATTGACATCTCACCACTAAAGCATCTTTGGTCGATTCTTCCATGTTCTTCCTTCTCATTTCTTCTAACAGTAGAGATTCAACCACATATTTTAGTGCTAATGTGGTTTCATTACTCCTTATAGCCATGACTAAGTTATCCTAAGATTTTGGAAAAGAACATAATAAGCTAATACACTTCTCCTCCTCGATGATTTTAATATCCACAAAAGATAATTGGCTTATAATAGTATTAAACGCATTTAAATGCTCAGCCACTGAAATTCCATCACTTATTCTCAAAAGATACAATTAATTCTGATAAACAACTTTTTTACCAGGGATTTTGACTAGTACATGCTTCCCAACTTGTCCCATAGTTTCTTGGTCGAATCTTCACTTGAGACATTTAGCAGCACTGAATCTGCAAGATAAAGTCGAAACGTAATCCTTTCTCTTATCTCGAGTTTATCCCATTATTTTGTCAACATACCTACTGGCATGGTACCTGGATATCTTGTTTTCCATTGTTCTCGATCTACAAGGATATCTTCAATTTTAAGCTTCCAAAGCCCAAAATTCTGGCCATTGAATTTTTCGATCTCTATTCTCTAACTCCTCACAATTATTTAACATAATCTTTAAATATTTCTAACTTATGACTCATACTATACCTAGGGTTTAGCTCATATCCAAGAATTTTAATTCAAACTCTGATACGACATGTGATGTAGGAGCATCGTAAGCAGTCAAGCGAGCGTGGAGGCGAAGGACAGTTGGAAAGCGCAACATGCATTTTTCACGTTTTGAAATGTTTCGAAAGTTTAAGGGAGCAGATATTAATGTAATAGTTAGGAAGATGGCGTACTTGCATTTATATCTTGGAGGTTGTAAACAGATCTTGAGCGATTTCTCTCATCTGTAAAACATTAAGGCATTTAAGCCAGTTAATGAAAGTAGGTAGATTTGAATGATAGATTAGACAGTTTTAGGAGCAGGAGGGAAAACGGATATAGACACCCTCGCCTTTGTATCATTAGTTAGTTGTAACATTCGCATAGAGAAGAAGAAGAAGGAAGTTGTAGAAGAAAGTTGTAGGGAAGAACCCATGTACAGAAGCTTTGAATTAATATATGGAGCTTTTAATCATACTCATGGTGTTATGATGTTTTCTGTGTATACATGTTGAATGGTATGTTGATAGTTGTTTTATTCTCTTTGTTATGCATTTTCTTTAATATTGTGTGTATGTAGGATTTCATGTTGAATGTTTGAAATCTGAGAGAGAAAGAGAATGAGTTTCAATTGTTTCTCTTCCTAAGTGAGAGTTCCTGCAAGGAGTGCATTGACAAAGTTTTAGAGTTTATCTCTGAAAGCTCAGGAGGGATATCGTTGTTCTCACTCCAACAGAAGTGCAAGTGAAGCACAAAAGTTGTGCAAGGTGTGTGCAGGCTGGTTGAAATCTTAGAACTTATCAACCAAGGGGAGAGTTGAAGGATTGCTGTTGAAAAAAGTGCACAGAGTCGAAAGATCAAATACCCAAGAGTATTTGAAAGTCTATCGCAAGGAGTGCGAGCAGGAACCCTTTTGGAGGTCTGAGTTTGTGAGTAAAATCTCTAGAGGGATAACACCTTTGAACACTTCAAAGGAGGATGGAGGTCGGACTACTTCAAAGGGAGATGAGGGTCGAAGTCATCTAGCAGAAATAAAGCTCAGGAGAGAAGATGTTGATTCGTCTCGTAGAAGCCATTGAGGAAGAAATTGAACGGTTGGGATTCTCCGTGGAGAACTCACGAAGTCGCGAGGACCGTAGGATCTAGAGAAGTTGCAAGGTGGATAGAGGTTGGATGAACTCATCCTTTCAGGTTCAAGAATCAATGAGGACCGTTGATTGTGGCCAGGTTAACCATTGGATCAGTTCTTGAACTCAGGGTTCGTAAGTTCGGAGGGTGGACGAAATTCTTTGGTTGCATGAATAACTGAGTAGCAAGGAGATCTAAACCATTGGATCAGAACCCCACGGAGCTATCGCATATCGGGAGCTCGGGGTTTGAGAGGAGTCAGTTTCAACTGCGGGAGTTGCGAAGTGGCGAGAGTCGAGAGCTTGTGTGGATGCGTGGCACATCTGTCAGATGGGGACCGCAAGGGTGATAGGTGGTGTCTACTCACGCATCGAGGGATCAACCCATAGTTTCCCTATCGCATCTCAGGATTTCGTAGGAGAAGAGCACGGGAACTCAATGCTTCAACTTGCTAGATTGCGAGTTGCGAAAAGTGTTCAAAGGGAAGTCAACCATCGCCTCTCAGGGTTTCGCAAGGGGAGAGCGCCAAGGTTCGACACTCCAACTCATGAGATCGCGAGTTGTGAAAAGCGCTTGCGCAAGGACCTGTGGATCGAAATTGTTAAAGGTTTCGGACGGAAGCCAAAGAAGTTGCTTCGGCTCAAGGAGATTTGAACGATCATGTGAGCGGATCTCGACCTGCGGGTTGGGGGTCTGCATCAAGTGGTATTAGAGCTTGATTTTGTCTGTATATTTCAGGTAAAGGGAGCCAAAAGAGAAGGAGTACTCTGATATGCACCAAGTGGTATCAGAGCTTGATTTTGTCTATATATTTCAGGAAAAGGGAGCCAGAAGAGAAGGAGTACTCTTATACTCATCAAGTGGTATCAGAGAACAGAAAAAGTTCTTTGTTTTCTGTAGAAAAAAAAAGAGGAAAATTTCTCAGCCATGTTACCGAGAAGAAGAGACAGACCAATGCATGATCCAGCAGTGGAAAGAGAAATGCCCGAACTACATACCAGGCTTGATGCCATGGAGACAGCACAGAGGTGCACAGTCGACACTGGGGATATCAGTGAGGCTGACAGTGAAAATGAAGCTGGAAACAAAGAAGTTGCAGTCGAGGATGACATGGATGAACGCCTATTCAGGGTTGTTGCAAGGATAGGAGCTAGAGAAAAGATGGAGATTCCCATGTATGAGGGAAACCTGGATGTTGAAGAGATTCTAGACTGGATTAGAAATCTGGATAAATACTTCGACTATGAGGATGTCGAGAAACATAAGAAGGTTAAACATGTTGTCACTAGACTTAAAGGACATGCAGCATTATGGTGGGATGAACTGCAGGCTGACAGACACTGCAAGGGAAAGCAGAAAATCAAGAGTTGGGATAGAATGGTTGTGAAGATGAAATCCAAATTCATACCCAAGGATTATCAAATTACTTTATTTTGGAGGATGCACAATTTGAGATAGAACATGATGTCAGTGAAAGAATACACTGAAGAGTTCTACAAGATAAACATCAGAGCAGGTCATCGGGAAAGAAATGATGAAAAAGTTGTCAGGTACATGAATGGTCTGAGATATGACATCCAAGATGAGATGAGCATGATAACCCTTCGGAATGTGGAGGATTATTATCATATGGCTCTGAAAGATGAAGAGAAGATGAGCCGAAAGCAAGGTCAAAGAGGCCAAGGTAGAAGTCAAACCAGAGGCAAAACAATTGCCCAAGATAGGACTCAAAATCCTAAAGAAGAGGGAAATAAACCTCAAACTCAGCATGAGAGAGGAGGAAGCTCACAGAGAGGGCAGTATGCTGATAGAAATACTTTTCCTCGAGCTAGAGGAAGAGGAAGAGGCCGAGGAGGTGAAGTGAAATGTTTTGTCTGCAGGAAAAATGGACATAAATCTTATGAGTGTCCAGACAGAAAGAAAGAAGGTGGTGAGACTCACATTGCCAAAGCACAAGGATGGAATGTTGAGGCAGAATATGTTGAGAGCGGAAGATCCTTGATGATGAGGAAATTTCACTTAACACCGGAGAAGGAGGCAGAGAACCTAGCCCAAAGGAACAGTTTGTTTCAGACTGCTTGCAAAACAAAAGATAGGGTATGCAAAGTCATCGTGGATAGTGGTAGCACAAAAAATCTCATTTCTACAGAGATGGTAGAAAAGTTGGAGCTGGAGACTATCGTACATCCAAGCCCATACAAAGTTTCATGGATGCAAAAAGGACATCAGGTAAATGTCACTAAACAATGTTTAGTTGAATTTAAAATAGGAGGATATAAGGATGAAATACTATGTGATGTCATTCCCATGGATGTTTGTCATCTATTGTTGGGTAGACCATGGCAATATGACACAAATGTGATTCATGATGGGAGAAAGAACACGTACACCCTAGAGAAGAATGGGAGGACTCACATGTTGTTGCCAATTAAAGATAAAGAGGTGAAACCATAAATGAGAAACATTGTACTTCTCATGAGTGGGAAGGAACTTCTTAAGGAGGTTAAGAAGAAGGAAGACACATAATTTTTTGTTGTCAGGAAGCCTAGAATTGTTTTGACCAGTACAAGAGTGGATGATTTACAGAAGAAATCCAGGAGTTGTTGGGAGAGTTTGTTGATATATTAGTGGACGAACTACCTTGTTTGTTGCCACCCATCAGAAGTATAAGTCATCACATTGATCTTATACCTAGAGCCAGTTTACCAAACAAAGCCGCATACAGATTGATTCCGCAAGAGAATGAAGAAGTCAAGAGACAGGTCCAGGACTTAATGGACAAAGGATTGATTCGAGAGAGCTTGAGTCCATGCGTTGTTCCAACAGTGCTTAGCCCAAAGAAATATGGAGGTTGGAGAATGTGTACAGACTCAAGAGAAATCAATAAGATTACCATCAGATACAAATTTCCATTACCACGGATGGATGATTTGATGGATTGCTTGAGTGGAGCAAGATTCTTTTCAAAAATTGATTTGAAAAGCAGATATCATCAGATTCGTATGAGAGAAGGTGATGAATGGAAGACAGCATTCAAGACGAACGAGGGGCTGTATGAATGGATTGTCATGTCGTTTGGCTTAACAAATGCACCCAATACTTTCATGAGATTGATGAATGAAGTCCTGAAGGATTTCATCGGAAAATTTGTCATTGTATATCTTGATGATATATTGATTTTCAGCAAGACAAAAGAAAAATACTTGAAGCATTTAGCTACAGTAATGAGGAGATTACAGCAAGAGAAGTTGTTGATAAATATGAAAAAATCAACATTTATGAGGACAGAACTCATTTATTTGGGTTTTGTTATCTCTGCCAATGAGATGAAGATGGATCCAGAAAAGGTAAATGCAATTAAGCATTGGCCATCGTCGAAGAGCGTCGTTGAAGTTCGAAGCTTCCAAGGTTTAGCTAGTTTCTACAGGAAATTCATCAGAAATTTCAGTGGAATTAGTGCACCGATAATGGATACGGTGAAGAGAAGACATAAATATTTTCATTGGACAGAGGAAGTAGAGAAAAGCTTCAATCTGTTGAAGAAGAATATCACGGAACAACCAATTCTGGTTTTTCCAGACTTTAGCAAGACATTTCAGGTCAAGTGTGATGCAAGTGGATTTGCAATTGGAGCGGTCTTGAGCCAAGACGACGGGTCGGTCACATACTTCAGCGAGAAGTTGAATGAAGCAAAGATTAAATACTCAACATATGACAAGGAATTCTATGTTGTCATACAAGCACTGGAGAAATGGAGACATTATTTGGTTCCCAAGGAGTTTGTTTTGTACAATGATAATCACGCTTTGCAATTCGTGACTCAACAGGAGAAGTTGAACCAAAAGCATGCTAAATGGGTTGAATACATGAAGAATTTTACTTTTGTAATTAAACATATTTCTGGAACTGCTAACAAAGTTGTTGATGCTTTGAGCAGGAAATGTTTGCTTATGCAGGAATTCAGAGTCAAGACTTTGGGTTTTGATAACCTCAAAGAGATGTACAGGGATGACCCAGATTTTAAAGAAGCGTATGAAGCATATGAGAATCCAGTTCTCAGGGACAGAAGCTAGTGGATTGAATACATGATCCAGGATGGATTGTTATTCAGGGGAAATCAGCTATGTATTCCAAAATGCTCCATGAGGGAGAATCTACAGAAAGAAAAACATAGTGGAGGATTGGCCGGACACTTCGATCATGACAAGACATTCTCAAAATTGAATGGCTCATATTTTTGGCCAGGAATGAGGACAGATGTTAAGAAATTTGTGGACAGATGCAGAATTTGTCAGCACACAAAAGGGAGAAAGAAGAACATAAGGTTATACCAACCATTACCCATACCATAAAGGCCGTGGGATGCAGTGAACATGGATTTTGTATTGGGACTGCCAAAGACACAAAGAGGATGCAATTCAATCTTTGTGGTAGTCAACAAATTTTCCAAGATGGCACATTTCATACCATACCAGAAAACCAGTGACGCAACTCATATTGCAAACCTGTTTTTCAAGGAAGTTGTCAGACTTCACGGCTTTCCAAGGAGTATAGTTTTAGATCGAGATACCAAATTCGTAGGACATTTCTGGAGGACTTTGTGGAAGAAGCTGGGGATAAGTTTGTCTTTTGATCTCAGCGTATCATCCTTAGACGGATGTACAGACAGAAATTGTGAACAGAAGCTTTGGAGATTTACTGAGGATCCTAGTGACTGAACACCACAGTCAGTGGGATCACATTCTGCCACAGGCAGAATTTTCTTACAATGATTCACTCAACAGAAGCACAGGGCATAGTCCATTCCAGATTGTATATGGAATGCAGCCAAGGGGATTTTATGAATTGAAAGATTCGGAACAGAATGAAATCAGGAGTGTTAATGCAGAAGACTTTGTAGAAGCAATGAAGGAGCTTCAAAGTCGAGTTAAGGAGAGGTTGCAGAATTCCAATCAAGAATATAAGCGCAGAGCAGATCAACACAGGCAAGAACTTCAATTTGAAGTTGGTGATCTGATTCTTGCACAAATGAGGAAGGAAATATTCCCAAGGGGAACATATAACAAACTGAAAATGAAAAAGATTGGACCATGCAAGATCATGAAGAAATTTGGGGCAAACGCATATGAGATTGAATTACCCGATGGGATCGGAATTTCATTGATATTCAATGTTGTGGATTTGTACCCTTACAGAGGTGAAGAAGTAGGAACAGAGGATGAACAGACAGAGGTTCAGTGGACCAAGCAAATGCTTGTAGCTGAAAAGCCACAGATGGAAAGTATAATTGGCAAGAGAGTCAACAAGATGACCAGAAGAAAAGAGTATTTTGAATACTTGGTCAAGTGGAAGGGACATCCAGTTGAATATGTCAGCTAGGAAGATGAAGCAAAAATTCAGAAGCATGGATAGACCGTGCAAAAGCTCATGAATAGGAGTTCATGAAAATTTTCAAGCGAGGGAGTATGATGCAGGAGAATCGTAAGCAGTCAAGCGAGCATGGAGATGAAGGACATCTGGAAAGCGCAACACACATTTTTCACATTTTGAAATGTTTCGAAAGTTTAAGGGAGTGGATATTAATGTAATAGTTGGGAA
This sequence comes from Picea engelmannii, assembly GCA_009831015.1. Classification (NCBI taxonomy): domain Eukaryota; kingdom Viridiplantae; phylum Streptophyta; class Pinopsida; order Pinales; family Pinaceae; genus Picea; species Picea engelmannii. The sequence continues at coordinate 56,046 of ML785632.1, read as the reverse complement.
GATGGTGTACTTGCATTTATATCTTGGAGGTTGTAAACAGATCTTGAGCAATTTCTCTCATCTGTAAAACATTAAGGCATTTAAGCCAATTAATGAAAGTAGGTAGATTTAAATGATAGATTAGATAGTTTTAGGAGCAGGAGGGAAAACGGATATAGACACCCTCGCCTTTGTATCATTGGTTAGTTGTAACATTAGCATAGTGCAGAAGAAGAAGGAAGTTGTAGCAGAAATTTGTACGGAAGAACCCATGTACAAAATCTTTGAATTAATATATGGAGCTTTGAATCATACTCATGATGTTGTGATGTTTTCTGTGTATACATGCTAAATGGTATGTTGATAGTTGTTTTATTCTCTATGTTATTCATTTGTTGTAATATTGTGTGTATGTAGGATTTCATGTTGAATGTTTGAAATCTGAGAGAGAAATAGAATGAGTTTCAATTGTTTCTCTTCTTGAGTGAGAGTTCATGCAAGGAGTGCATTGAAATGTCCGCAAGGAGTGCGTTGACAAAGTTTCAGAGTTTATCTCTAAAAGCTTAGGAGGGATATCGTTGTTCTCATTCCAGCAGAAGTGCAAGTGAAGCACAAAAGTTGTGCAAGGTGTGCGCACACTGGTTGAAAGCTTAGAAATTATCAACCAAGGGGAGAGTTGAAGGACTTCTCTTGCAGAAAGTGCACAGAGTTGAAAGATCAAATACCTAGGAGTATTTGAAAGTCTGCCGCAAGGAGTGCGAGCAGGAACCCTTTTGGAGGTCTGAGTTTGTGAGCGAAATATCTGGAGGGATAACACCTTTAAACACTTCAAAGGAGGATGGAGGTCGGACTACTTCAAAGGGAGATGAGGGTCAAAGTCATCCAACAGAAGTAAATCTCAGGAGAGAAGACGTTGATTCGTCTCGTAGAAGCCATTGAGGAAGAAATTGAACGGTTGGGATTCTTCGTGGAGAACTCATGAAGTCACGAGGACCGTAGGATCTAGAGAAGTTGCAAGGTGGATAGAGGTTGGACGAACTCATCCTTTCGGGTTCAAGAATCAATGAGGACCGTTGATTGTGGCCAGGTTAACCATTGGATCAGTTCTCAAACTCAGGGTTCGTAAGTTCGGAGGGCGGACCAAATTCTTTGGTTGCACAAATAGCTAAGTAGTGAGGAGATATGAACCATTGGATCCAGGCATGGGAGAACCATTGGATCAGAACCTCGTGGAGCTATCGTGTATCGAGAGCTCGAGGTTTGAGAGGAGTCAGTTTCAACTGCAGGAGTTGCGAAGTGGCGAGAGCTGAGAGCTCGGGTGGATGCGTGGCACATCTGTTAGGTGGGGACCGCAAGGATGAAGGTAGCGTGTACTCACGCATAGAGGGGTCAACCCATAGTTACCCTATCACATCTCGGGATTTCGTAGGAGAAGAGCATGGGAACTCAATGCTTCAACTCGCGATATTGTGAGTTGTGAGAAGTGTTCAAAGGGAAGTCAATCGTTGCCTCTTAGGGTTTCAGAAGGGGAGAGCGCCAAGGTTCGACACTCCAACTCACGAGGTCACAAGTTGCGAAAGGCGCTTGCGCAAGGACCTATGGATCGAAATTGTTAAAGGTTTCGACCAGAAGCCAAAGAAGTTGCTTCGGCTCAAGAAGATTTGAACGATCCTATGAGCAGATCTCGGTCTGCATGTTAGGGGTCTGCATCAACATGTTAGGAAATGAGAGACACTTCAACGCTAAAACTAACAGGAGAGGGGAATAAATATTCAATCAATAAATTAAATGACACAGCAAACACACAGTACACAAAGATTTTACCTTGGAAAATCAAACCAGGAAAACCAACATTCCTTGAGAGTTCTACTCTTTGTTTTCTTATTCATTCAGAATAAAAGGTTACATGTCTAACCTTGGTCCACACCTAAGACACAATAGACATCATACCCTCATTCTTACGCAAGAACAACCCTGTAACCAATTCAGCTTACATATACATGACCAACAACCTATACGATTATTGATTGACTCATGATCATCCTTTTCGGCCTTACAACATGCCTTCTTTATAGGATTTACAACAAGAAAAACCCTAAATAAAATGGCACCCAAAAATGGTTACAGATACATGCATATCATTGGTTACAAATCCTATGAATCTCAGGATTCTGTTAAAATCAAATACCAAATTGTATTACTTGTTGACTACCAGTCGACCTTCATTCGATCTTCAGTCAGTTGCCACATGCCCGCCTGTCGACCTATTTTCAGTTGACCTCTTTGAATTTACTCGTCGACTAACCTCGAATTGTTATCGATCCACCTCGACTTCCTCTTTACCCATTCGAACCACCTCGACCTTCGACTTTGACTTGTTGTCAATCCACCTCAACTTCGTCTTTACCTGGTTGAACCACCTTGACCTTTGAATTTGTCTTTACCCAGTCGAACCACCTCTACCTTCAACTATCAATCGATCCACCTCGAATTTCATTGCAAATAATATAAAAACCAAACACTTATGTCATGAGGAGGCATGGTTCCACCATTGAGAGGCAATGAAAATTTGTGGTAACTTCCAAAAAATGGAAAGTTGTGGAATATCGATCGGTGGAGATATCCGAGTCACTAAGAAGCATTGGCAACAAGACTTTCATGAAAATAGAGTAAGCATAGATTCTTTCTTGAGGGACTAGAAGCATTGGATGAGGTGTCACAATGAAAATTGGTCTACTAATTTCTTTTTATTTACCCTTATCATGGTGCACCATTGAACATTTTGTACACAACAGTACGTAAGATTCAATGGTACTAGTGCACTTTGATTGATGTTTTTTATTTTTTATAAATTATGACGATGTGTTTGAAAATATACACTCTAGCAAATTATGTTTTAGTTGAGTACCAGGGAAAATGTATTGTATAGGTACACTGACAAAATTTGTTCACAAAAAAATTCCAACCGCTCACATCTACTAACAACCTCTACTATGAATAGTAATGGTGTGTTTGATCATTTTACCACCAGTACGGTATTTTTCTATGCACATCGAGGCATTTAGTACTAATAGGTGCACCCAAAAAAAACTCGGCAAAAACTTTTGATTGCTCGCATCCACTAACAACCTCTGTTATGAACAGTAATAGTGTGTTTGATCATTTTAGCACCGATTGTGGTAGATTTCGATGTGCACTGGTGCATATAGTAAAGAAAGGCAGATCGGAAAAAAAAACTTCGGCAAAAACCTTTGGTCGCCCACCTCCTCTAACAACCTCCACTATAAACAGCTAAGGGATAATTTTTTAGGGGAGGTTCAGTAAAAACCTCCACAAGAAGGTGGTCTCCTTGTCGTGAAACTACCTTGGGTTCTGGACAACATCATTCTTTCATAGCACCCATCCCAATGGAGTATATCACTTCTATATGAGTACTTTGAAGACTTCAGGAGCACTCTCTTCAGTGATGATTATCTTCCTGATATATATGTTGTGACATAGATTCACATTTTCTTGTGGCCATGATCTCATTGATGACATGGATCGACCATGTATTCTTTCATGACCATGGTCTTGCATTTCATTTCATGGATCGGTAGTGTATTGTGTTGGTGTCCATGATTTGTCTCTATTCTAATTATGGGTATGCCTACCTCAGGGATAATCTATATGTATCCTTAGTGTTTGATTGTAGGTACTCATTGCCTTCTTTATCTCTTTTATCTCTCCTCACACTACCTCACATTGGTGTCATTTTATAGTAATGTGTTTCAAACATCCATTCCTTTCCTAATCTCATGCATTAGGGGGAATCTATTATATCCTTAATTTCCACCCTATTGTGTCAATAAGGACATACAGAATATGACAATTGAGACACATTCTTCTGCTCATGATTCAGTGAAGTTTTGAGGTAGGTCGTTGGTCATTTTTATACTAAAGAGAGATAGGTCGATAGTAATATCATTGATAACTCACAACATGTCACCAATCAACAGTGTACAAAGGGTGACCACCCTTGTAACCTTCTAGATTCAATTTGTTTCAAGGAGGTAAGTGATGGATGAGTTTTTTCTTCATTGCATGAGAATCGGAACTCACATCAATACAGTCTCCATTGGTTTATAGAAGATATATAAGTTCACCTAAGCCTCTTCCAAGAATCTATATAAGGAAGGCCAATCTTGAGCATGAGGGGGAAGTATAATTCACTGAAATATGCTACCAAAATTCATAGGAAAAATTCCACTCCAGATCAATTTTAGTTGGGTTTCCCAACTTAGGTGATAACCAAGGAGGAGAAAGGAGTTTAAGAAGGATCTCATCATGCATTCAAGGTAAAAGGATTGATGTACTTATTCATTTCACACTAATGTGTGTGTGTGTGGTTTTTCCCTTCCATATCTCTCATGTTTAAATGGTAAATTTTAGATCTAATCTCACCTTGAACAGATTAGGTTATATCTGGGTGAAAATTGTGTTTTCCTAATGCTAGGAAGAAATCATAGATTGGTATTATTTGTCTCTTCTGTGCAAGTAGCAAGTTGAAGGAGTTGGAGATGGATCTCTAGGACTACATGAGTTGATGACACATGAGGAAAAACTTCAAGGAAAATATATTCCTTCCTACCCTCTCTTAGAATAAAAGGAAACAAATTTATTTAGATCAAGAGGAAACCATTAGTAATCTATCCCTATTGTTTGTGTAGGATCAATAGGAATATCCTAGGGAGATATTGTTATCTTATTGGTAATATTTATCCACAAACAGACATGGTATCTCATTGGAAATATCTAATTGAAAATTTCTATTTTTGGTAGGCCCAAGCATGCCATGGAAATCCTAGGCCCATTAGATGGTCAAAAAACATCATTTAAGGACTCAAAACGACCCTAGAAGTTTAGGATATGAAAAATTGTAAATAAAAAAAATGCCAATATGGAGACCCTTGTTGAGTCAATGGAAGAGGTGGGTGGACACTAATGTGCACTTGTATCATTCCTCCCCCATCAGGAGAAATTGTACCCATTGAATCAAGTTCCCTCATTAGATGGGGAAAAAAATATGGAATTTGACTCCTAGTCAGCCACTTACCTTGGTGAAGAAGTTGTCATACTTTGATGACCCAATAGATTTGTATGTTCTTCAAGAGGGGGCCCTTCATTTTCATGTCCATGGTATGATTCATTGTATCCTACTCAATTCATTCATGATTGAGTTCTATAGGGGATAAATGGTCATCCACCTCTGAGGTGTCCAGTTGGGGTGGAAAATATGTTTGAAACAACTCCACATTAAATACTTGTTGCAAACTAAGGAAAGGGGGAATACTTAATTCAAAATCATTCTCACCCATACCCTTTATGATGGTGTTAGGCCCATATCAGAGTGGTATGAGCTTCCTATGGGGGCTTATGAGGAACTCTTTTTTTCAAATGAAACCACACCGTATCACCAACCTAAAACTTGTGTGGAACCTGATGTTGGTCATGTCACTGCTTTTAATTGGCATTGGCTTTTTAAAGGATATCATAAACTTGTTTTTGGATGTTTTGGATTTGTTCAACAAATTTCTCTACTATATCCTTCTCGATATAAGCATGGGAGGACTCTTCCTGTGTAGATGCAATGGGAAAATCTATATCAATGGGGGCCAATGGTTGGAACCCCAAACACACCTAAAAATGGTTGTGGCCAATAGAGTTGTGGAGGGATATGTTTTAGCTATGTTGAACATATGGAAGTCCCACATCCCATGTACATGGATGCTTATATTTGTACATGCACAAGATATGCACAATCATATTATTGATCACTTCTATTTTTACATCTATTTGGGGGTGGAAGGCAGTCGATTTGGTTAGTCTGGTGTCCATCAGAGACCATAGGGTGGACCAATAGGGTGGACCAAAAGGTATTGAGGAACCTACTATCACTATATAAAATAATGTTCCATGGTATCCCAAAATGAACCAAAACACACCCAAAGAATATCTTATAAATGCATTTGGTTATGATACTCTTCTTACACAGTGCCAAAATTTCCATATTAGAGAATTAATTGACAACCGAAAAGACACAATCAATAAACCATGCTTGGTGGAGGGAAAGTATGACATGAAATCCATGGAGACTTACTCCCAGGGATTGTATGGGATAGGTAGAGGAGTGTACAGACCCTATTTCTTACTATAGGGCTTAGCAATGGCACGGGAAGTGTATGATTTGATATACCTTCCGACTTCCTATCATAGTTTCGGCCAATAGAAATACTTATGAAATACTACTATTGTCTTCTCCACACTGAAGTGTCTTTCCACCCTACTAAAATGTGCCTCCCAAATTATGTTTTCACATATTCTTGAAGGAAGAAAAAGATGGCATAGATAGAAAAAAAAGGCATACTGGAGGTGAAATTCCATAACTTGTTTATTTTCTCCTAGTTGATCCAGGTGGACATCGGTGGACACCCTCCTCTCCCACTAAATTAACATGGTTCTCCATCTTGGTTCTCCATATTTGAATGCTTTATTTTGTGACTTATACCAAGAAAAAATGTATTTACCTACACCCTTGGTCACTTGGCTTAAGGGTCGAGCAATATGAGAGAACCCCAACACAAACCTATGGTAAATGTTTGCAAGGCCCAAAAAATTGTGAATCTCTGTTAGAGTCGTCGAGGCTATCCAATCACGAATGACTTAGATATTGGTTGGGTCCACATGCATCCCATATTCATCCATGATGTATTCTAGGTAGTGAATTATCTACATGCCAAATGATCATTTCTCTATATTGGCATATAATTTGTGTTGTGGCAAAGTGTTGGATATTTGTTGAATGTGCTACAAATATTTTATCCAAGTTCTATTGAATATGAGGATGTCATCCAAATATAAAACCAAAAAATATTTTTTGAATGTATGCAAGTTATCATCAATCATCCTCATTAATGTTGTTGGAGCATTAGTTAAGCCAAAGGGCATGGCCCAACCACTCAAAAAGGTATTCTTTAGACTTGAAGGAGGTATTTCATACATCTGTTTGTTTAATCAAGACCAGGTGGTCTCCTAACTTTAGATAAATATTACTAAATAACTTGGCACCCCTAAACTAATCAAGAATATAATCAATACGGGGGGTTGAGTATCAGTTCTTAAAAATGATTTTGTTTAGGGATTTGTAATCAATACATAGTCATCATGTCATTTCCTTCTTCTACATCAATACAATTGGGCTCCCACGAGGTGAGGATCTTGGTTGAATGTGTCACTTTTGGATGAGATCATCAATTTTACATTTTATTTCTTCATTCTCTAGAAGAGAGTGTCTATATATCAGTCCATTATGTAAAGGAGCACCAGGTATCAATTCAATTGAATGTTTGACCTAGCAATGCAGAGGCACCCCACAAATGAAGTAAATATATTTCTATATTCCTCTACAGTATTTTCCAACTACTTATTCTATGTAGAGAGGATCTATGTTGAGGTGGTGGTGGTTACAATGAAGAAGAATTTTTTTCCATTCTAAGAGATTACCTTTTGGCATTGCTTTGTCAAGATCAAGGAAACTGCAGTAGTTGGGAAAAATTCTAGTACCCTGTAGAGTTGGCCTCTAAAATTAAGAATGAAACTACGAGGATTGGGCTCATAAATAGCATGATGTTTCCACGTATAGGGTTGTCCTAAAATAAAATCATAAAATTCAAGTTGAGAAACATCACGCAATGCCTCATCTATGAAGGGCTTAATGTTGTAGGACATGCAACATTTTTTGCTAACATCAAGGTCTCGTCCCTGACTCAACCAACAGATGGTGTATGGTTGGGGGTGTGGTGTTTTGGGAAGCTTCAATATCCTAATGATGTATGTTGAGATCGGGTTCTTTTGGATATCATTTGTTGGCTCATGGTTTTAACACATTTTGCACCTGTCGGTTACTCTTTTTGACCACCTTTACCCTACCTCTATACTTGGTTGCTATCCTTTTTGGTCATGTTTTCATGTATTCTTAAATCCAAGCATAATGAACACCTTTGACAAGATATAAGAGGTAAATTTTGCTTGTTTTATTGATTTTCTGTGTCTTATATGGATTAGATATAATGTCTAGAACATATTCGAATAATGATGATTTTCTTATCTCTTTTCCTGTACCAGAAGTTCACTTTTGGTACCCAAAATCATTCGTTGGAATACTTTCGCATCTCCGATCTAAATTAAGCCACAAGGGTTTTGAATATCTAGATTATAGCATGGTGTGTGAACCTTGGTTCGCACCCAGGTCCACCATGGAAGTCTCTAGTTGTGGTCAAGGGTTTTCAGTCAAAAACATGCAAATTAATAGCAGTTAACTTCCAACATGATTCCTGAGATGTTAAGGAAGAATATCAAAATTATGGAACAAGGATTTTGTGTAGAAAGGCCTAATTTGAGTAACATGCAATAATATTCTTTAGAAGGTGAAGGATCTAAGAGATATGGGAAAATACCTTAGCTGGGTTTTCCTAGATTTGTTATTGCATCCAGTTTCCAAAATGGATTAATTTGTAAAACCGGATTCGATTTGTAGCTCTAGGATTGAGGGATTGGATCTTATCCTCTCCAATTCGTTTTATGTATAAATATGCAACCAGGATAGAAGAGAAAGGGGAACTATTTATGTAACTTAATTTGCATTAAATTAATGCTAAAGAGACTTTCTTAATCATTGTGTTCATTACGACTGTGTGAGACTGTGTTCTAAGTGGTTCGTTGTCCTATTGGGAGGGTCTGCCAACTTGGAATGTGTAGTTTCATCTAGTACCACATCTCGGTAACTAATTTGTTGTGTGTGTTATTTTATTTATACAAATACTATGTCTTGGACTGTAATTCTAATTATCAAACAACAGAGATTAATTGTTTCAGTTAAGGTTTAATGCTTCAACATCTTGCTTAGTTATTTTCATTATTTTACTCACATAAATTAACTCAATAACTCTTTGATTAATTAGTTGTTGAAGTAGCAGGTTGCAGAGCTTGAGCTTAGATCAAGTTTTGTGGTGTGGGAACTTGATTTCAAATCCATTTGTCTTTACATTTTATTAACACAGTTTGATTGAGTACAGTCAATAGAATTTATTTTTAATTGGTTTTCAATACTTTGTTTCTTTATATGTTAAGATGAATGAAAAGAATCTCTTTGAGTCATAGTTGCACAGAGACAAATCATTTGAATGCAAAATTGTAGTTTCACCACTAAAGACTTATTATACTTGACAAAGAAATTTGCATCTTTAGTTTGTAGATTTCATCATTACCTTTCTAAGCTTACAATTCCAAGATTAGGTCAATATCATTTTGAAAGAGTTCAACTCTTTTGTTGACTAATTTAGGTGGTAGCTTGAATCGTATGCATCCTCATAAAAGTTAAATTGCATTGATTAGAACTCATTCAGTTTAATAAGTTAATCATATCTCAAGTGCATGAACACTTAAACCTAAAGTGAAAGATTGCACTATAAGCCATTAATGAACCCTCAAGCTAATGAAATAATTAATTTTCATAGATTTGATTCGTAGTCTCAAGTGTTTTTATGCTCTCACACATTGAAGTCTTAAGTATTCATTGATTAAACAAGAATTCATAAGAAAACATATTTATGTGTAGATCAAACATATGGACATAGTATTTTGTGCCCTTATTCATATTTATATAGATATATGAATGCAAGATTAAGGTGTCTGATATTTACATTTGGTTTCTTTGAATTGGTTTTTATATGGCTGAATGCATATTTGTTTTTTTGGATTGATATATTTAGTGATATATCATTTCATTTCATTTTGAAGAGTGTTTTTTTCGGCATTAGTTGTTAACATAGGCTAAAATAGGCTCTGATCTTGCATTTCCTATGATTGCACCTCGAAGTCTATGAACTCTCGGATTGATGATTTGATGTCAAGGATTCATACATATAAATAACCCAATGTTTTTAACATCATTGTCGGGGTGGTGATAAAGGGATTATAGCACTTACAGTTTTTTGTTTTTGCGCCTAATTTGGGTGCACCAACATTTAAGACTTGGAGGAGGAGAAATGGTAAGACAAAAGGTGCCCTCACTTCAGAATTTTTGAAAGAATTCTAGCTCGTCGCATTCACTTTAGTGAGTTTCTCTGATCCCTTGTCGTGTTGCTTCAATATTATTTTATTTTGATGTAGGGAAAATAAAGAGCTAACTCATGTGAACAATTTTTCAGATTGTTTAAGTTTTCTTTAAGTAGTGTTCTTTAATTTCCATTGATTTTGTTTATTTCCCTACTTTTAAGGTATTGTAATAGCTCATTGCACTAATCCATGTTGCAAGACAGGGATTATCATCCAACGACAAGAATTCAATAATGTTCAAGAATGTAAAGAAGAATTCTACTCCAAAAAATCTCTCAATTCCTAGCAGTAGTTGGAAACATCTCTCTGCCTCAGGAGGAGCAAATATTGACAGTATTCAAGAGCATACTTGCATCCTAGAAGGTGATTGAAGACAAAAACTTCCACGAGTAACATCAAGAATAACTAGGAGAGACTGACAATACATGGACAACATCTGTTGAGGATCAGACATAAGAGCCTGAGAATGAAGAATTTATACCATGCCTATCATCATATCCCTTATGCGTTCATGAAACCAATCAATAAATAGTAAAAAATCTAAATGGCGTGACAAAGGAGGACATACAAATCAGTTTTAATGAACAAGAAACCAAGGGCATCATGACTACATTGAAATTTGGTTCTATACAACCATCAAGTTGAGGCGCCAATCTATTCTTCATTATTTCTTGGCATCATCGCAACAAAGTAGTTGGTACCTCATGTTCTAGTACTTATTAAAGTATATTTTTCAAACTTGAATATGAGCATATTTCTAATCCTGTTGCGCACTTGGATTCATTGGAAATATTCCTACACTAGAGAAAATGATTTATTTTCAAGTGATTCCTACACTGAGAAAATGATTCCTACACTGTGAAAACCAGGTCACTAGCGCAACTAGAGATGAGTTTGGCTTGAAAACTAGGCAACTGGTGGGGAAAATTATCAATAACATTATACATGTTGGTTCTATGTTGTATTATTGTTCTTCAAAATCATTTTTGTTTTATGCTCGTGTCAATCGATCTGGGATTCCTTAAGGTCCACCTTCCGACAAATCCCATCCCATAGAATCCACCACATCATTTGGGATTGATATTAGAGATGTTTATAAGTACCTTGTGGCATGCATGCCTTAATAGCAAGTTCTCTCGCTATCAACAAGGAAATACATAAATGTTCCTTGAATGATGTATTCTATAGGTATTTGACTCCAACACATTCACTCACACCAACTAGAATGTACTTTTGTACCTTGATGCCCATTGACATTAATGGTGGTTCATCTCGCATTGGTTAATGATTTACATTATTAATCAGTAATCCAATGATTTATTTCTATGTTTGACTCCAAGTAAATCCATTCATATAGATTGAATTGTACTAGTAGGGGTGATATGTGAATACTATATGGTTTATGGCATCAACAACAGTAGTATAATTTAGGTTTTGGTTCACTATTTTGCTTTTCATTTTTCAGTTTGGAGTTTAGATTTCTAGAATTAACAGCATCAACATCTTCTTTATAGCATCATTTCTTCATAATCCATATATTTCAACATATTTCATCATCTACAACATCTTGGCTCATATTTTCAAGTGTCCATCAGGTTCAGTCTTTGTCAGCACTAGCATTTTCTTCAAATGTTTCAGTGATCTCTCATATCAAGCACACCTTATAGTCAGACCCCAGCATCAGCTCGCATTTTAAAGGCTTCAATACACCATGAATAATGTTAGGACCCTATAATAGGGAAATCAGTGTTCTGACTAATATCTATCTATTTCAGGCATAAAGCAGATTGCTCATAACGCTATTGCTCATGACGCATAGTGAAGGCGGCAGAAAGCGCTCGACTCTAATCAAGAACAAGCCAAGTACCTTGCATGCGAACTTCAAAGCAAGTTAAAATTCTGGTGCATTGTATGCAAGAAATTATGAATAGTTGGTTGGTATGGCAAAAAAA
>ML785632.1:33181-43760 GCA_009831015.1 Picea engelmannii | reverse complement strand
TCCTCCATGTGGGATAAGTCCCATAAAGGTAAAAAATATAAAACGCAAATTTCCAAATGCCAGGGTAACTCGCAGGTGTCAATTTTATAAAAAATCTCATTAAAAAGGTGGCTCGAAAGCCAAGCTCCAACGCTCCAGCTCCACGCACCTGAAACCACAACGCACGAGTCAAAGAATCGCTTGAAAGATCGGTGTAGGAAATATGATAACATAGAGAGTTTGAATCAGAAATTGGCATGTTTGATAGCTTATTTGATGTGTATAAGTTCATCTCTGATCTAAATTTCTATGTCACCGGTGGTGATGACAAGAATGAGCTTATTTTTGCTACAGTTCTTCGAGGCTTCTTTGATGCAGTTGAATGTTCCTACTGTACAGGTTAATATTGACTTCAGTTCAGAAGTAGATATGTTGCATAAGTTTTGGGTTAGAATTTCCTTGCAGCCTATTACAACAACACTTTTGCAAATTCAACACAGAAGGGAGACCGTAGGGTTTTCTTAGCTATAGAAGCCATATTCGGACAGATACTGACAACAATCGTTGTGGTATGTTCTCTTTTTTATCAATGATACATTTGGGTTTGAAAGATATATGGATCACCCTCCAGATGTTCCTATGTGCTTTGTGTATCGGAATAAGAAGTATGTCGATTGCAGAGGCATGTCTTTCAAAAATTTCATGAAGGGTTGGTTTGTTTTAAGATGAGACCTCACTCCAGTCAGTAAATGGACCTCACAAAGGACTGGACACTAGAAGAAACACAGATGTCTTGTGGATGGAGACATACAGTTGCAATTATAGACAAAAATTCTCCAGAGGCAGGGGCACAAGCGGTAAGTTGGGGCTGATAGAGACTGCCATTCTAAAAGTGTGCTAAGGATTGTTTATACAACAGGGAGCGTTTCTTATCATTCAACTAATTGCGCCAATGAGCTGTATCATGGCCTTTTCTTCTTAGAATTCTTTACCAATGTATTTGCACAGAAATATCATCCAGCAAGAAGAGAGGGCCAAAGCCCATTTTGGCAGAAAACTTTAAAATATTTGTTCAACATGCATGAGGCTCTAAGGATAAACTACCTGGTTTTGACTCGCCCCCCCAACAAGTGTGGAGATTTCAACCACTTTGTTTTTAGATCAAAGGGTCACGCTTTGAGCACTCATGCCCGCAAAGGTGTTATAGTTAGAGACATCAAAGTGCAAGTTTGTATTTTTGCTTCCGACCTCTCTTAATGGCTGGAAACTATTACAAGAGCAAGTATAATTACCTCATTGTTTTTCAGCAGTTTGAGGGCTTTGCAGATGAAAATAGGACTTCTATTGAAGTTATAGATTTTTAAATTGGCAATCGATAAGAATCAAGCAAGAAGAGGGTGCAGCACTTAGAGAGAGGAAACTATGACAATATGGACAATGTGTCAAGCGTTAGTCTTTCATCTCTTATGAGGGATCAATGTTTTCTGAAATGGATAATACTAACCTAGCTGGCCATACTCCTTTATCAGTCAAAGAAAACTTCTACAAGTGTTGGCAATTAATGTCAGTGCACTTCTAGTTTGAAGGAATTTGAGATCCAAAATTGTAGGGATCTTATCAATTTTTCCAGGCAGAAGAGTGATAGTCAAAGAATCAACTGGAAATTGGTTATACGGGGTGGATATTTTTGAGGTCAGACACAGCTTGATAAGATCTTTCATCCAAAAGGAGCCTCCAAGTAGTGTATTTGACAGTTAAGAGATTCTGAAGATTCCTTTTTCAAAGAAAATTTGTCCATCTTTACAAGTATCCGATAGGTTTGATAAGAAGCTGGTAGGGGATTAGTCATCAAAGATAAGACCCAGATTACAAGGAAAATCCAGGATCAGTTCTCTTCTTTTAAACTGGAGAAGAGAACACTTGGCATAAATTTCTTGTTAGTCAAAGGTTAATACAACACTCAATGGAAAATTCCAGGATAGGAACAGGGTATAGTTGGCAATCAAGGCACCAATCTAGCCAGAGCATTTGAGGCAGATCCAGAAATGTAATGCACTCGGGCCACCTCTCAAACAGTCAAAGGGACAAGTGGCCATTAGTTCCATAATTCAAGGGATAAGCATCAACAACCTTCCAGCAAATTCATGACAACCAAGCAGTAGTTTCCAAATTTAATTTTCCTTTAATTTACTGTTAGAATCTGTTTTGTTTATTTTAAGAGACAGTTTACATGTGTCAATCATTGTAGCTGTTTTCTGTTTTTAGAAAGCATAGATAAGACTCGAGTTTTGGAGACTGAGAGTATCTTTACCTATTTAGCAGAGTAAAAAAGAAAAAAGGGGGTTCGACCTAGAGGGACCAGATGGGAAGATAATCTAGAAACAGTACTTTCTATTTTGTAAAGATGATCAGCAGACTGAAGTGACTTTGAATGAATATTAAGATACTGGATTTCCAGATTCTTGTGTCATGATTCGGTGGTGAATTTTCTCTGATGTAAACTGTCATTTTCTTGCTTTTCTCATATTGTTTTCTTCCATCATTGTTTATAAGAAAATTATACTCAGGATTTGTCTTGTACACCCTGATTTGGCTTAAAGCAATGTTTATGTTTTCTTCTGCAAATTGAATGTAGAATTCAGATGAACGCTGCTCTGCATTTGAGATGATTCTTAACCCTTTCTTATTTTCCATCTTACAAAATATTAAGATCCATTGTCATGGCTGCCTTGTCTGGTTACAAATGTTCTTAGTTATTCATTCATTCAATCAGTTTTAACCTGTTGACTCCATTCTGCCCAATGGCCTTTTTATCTGTTGTCTTAACCAAAACTCAAAAGACCAAACCTTGTACTTTAGAGCTAGCCTAATATCTCCTTCAAACAAAGTTATATCAGACAGTGAGATCCCTCTCTGAGTCTTGGAGGGCTAGATCTAGACTCGAAGTGGTTTTGATGTTACCTCTGTGACTACCTCCTCAGCCTTGGGAAAATTACAGAGTGATAACAAATAACATCAACAAAATCTCCATCAGCATCAGCATTTACTTCATCAACCCCAGATTTCTTCAAGTATTTTTGTCTTTCTCGTACGGGAATTGGATAGAGGGTACAATAAAACCTGTAGATGCAGGTTTTGCATTTTTCATGGTTTAAATGAGTTGGATGGTAACAAGTATCAGAATACTCAACATCTAAATGATTCAGAAAAAAAAATTAAGCTCAACACATGTGTGATTAATGTCCAAGGTTTCAAAAGATTACATCAAATTCTTCTTACGAACAATCTTCAACATTCTAGGCACACTCATACCAACAACAACTCGGATTTCTTGCACAAATTTTAGAGCCAAGCCACATCTGTAAGTATGGGTGAGTGAGAAAATATGAGGTAAGAATATGTTTTTAGCATCTTTCTAGTTTGTTAAAGATAGAGGACAATCATTTATGAACATAACTACTCTTAAGATTTCTCTCTTTCCTTATCCTATATCCTCCTTATGTTTATACCTTCCACTTTATCATCGATATCCCATGTCTTCGAGAATTAAAACCTATGTGATTCACATCCCTTACCTTACAGCTATCACTATTTTTTTCCATTGAAATATATATGGTTCAGACTTTTACTCTGTTTTCATAATTGTATCAACCACAATTTTATTAATAATTTCCAATAGTTATAGTAAATTATACTCAAAATTCATGATTAATTGGTCCTATGACATTCGAATACACCCATTTCCTTGATATCGTTGAGATGATTTGTTCAAATATTATAATCATTTCATTTTATGTTTGCAAAACAATTATGGGTGTCCGAATTCGAATCTCCCTATTGTCGATTCTGAATGTTGACACTTATGTTCATTGTGTATGTCAAAATGGTGGTTGATATCTCCTACAAGTACCTTCTAACAGTGACAGCTAAAGGTTTTAGAGTCACAAGGAATATGGAAAAGCAAAGGAAGGCTCATGTTAGGGAAAAATACCATGTTCTCCATCAAATTTCAACTAGTCCAGAACCCATGAAAGAGGAAAATATTAAAATGAATCCCACTGTATCCAAAACTTCCAAGAAGAAAAAATACTATTACTTTAGACATGCAGAAACCCGCATCTTCTAAATCAGATTGAAAACCATATGTTACACTAGTTGAGTCTTTATCATCCTCTATTGAACCTTGATTTGATGATCCAATTCAACAAGCATACACCCCACAGGTCACCTCTACTAATTATGTTGATAATTAAAATCTTTCTAAATGAAAGAAAGAAGAATAAGGAGAATAAGAAACTTAAAACAGAATTGTAGGAATTCATGATTTTGGATCGAATTATTAAAGGGGAAAATAAACAATTGAACTCCAAATTGAAAAATGAGAAACTCAGTTCAGAGAATAAGAAGTTATATAAGAAGCTCATAGACCCTACTATACCATAGAAGAGGAGGATCAGTACAAGGAGCGCCAAAGCTACATGAAACCATAATATTTTTATTGATGTTGTTGGGCTTCATTAATACCTATGGGGCCACTGCAATTTTGTCAAATCTTGTGGGCTTGATAGAGGAATCCATTTGCGTGGGTACATGCAAATACATAGTTGTGGGGTAGCATTGGATTTATCAAGGAGCATGGTTGTGATCGCTCTTATGCAATTTCTAGTAATAGATGGTTGTTGAGTCTTGGAATGGGATCGAAGTAAGCTTGATCTTATTTTGTTATTCTTATAGATGTTTATTAAAAAAAACATGCATGTTGCTTCTTTAAATATTTTTCATACAAAGTGTTACTGCAAGAATACAATAATAATGGTATTTCTTAAAGAAGCATGCATGCCATTCCATTTGTAAATTTAGTGAGAGGGGTAAAATAAGTGTCATGGGTTGACACTTGAATGACTGGAGCTTCAAACCTACTTTTGGTTGGCTCTTCAAGATTATAGGGGTGCATTGTCTAAGTTTCAAGCAGTCTTCACTTTAAATACAAACTATATGATTCATGGATGGACTTTAACATTCAGCAATGTATAGTTCAAAATATACTTTGCACCACTGGTCTTCATTGGAAGTTTGAACAGCATAGAGTATTTATTTATGAGAGGAAAATCTAGTAGTGGCATTGCAGATTGATGAGATTGAATCAGCATGGCATTTAAGTTGGAAAAACTTGGGAAGATTTTGCAGTTAAAAAATTCTCAGAGAAAATGGTCTTTGCCTACTTCATTTGGAATGAGGACATGTCAATCCTTAGGCATGGACGAGATGTTGGCTCATGGTTTTGACACATTTTGCACCTATCAATCACTCTTTTTTACCACCTTTACCCTACCTCTATACTTGGTTGCTATCCTTTTTTGCCATGTTTTCATGTATTCTTAAACCCAAGCATACTAAACACCTTTGAAAATATATAAGAGGTAAATGTTGCATGTTTTATTGATTTCATATGTATTTGATGGATTAGATAGAATTCCTAGAACATATTTTTGTAGAATTGTTCCTATACGAGCGGTTCACTTACGGTACCCAAAATCATTCGTTGACATACTTTTGCATCTCCATTTGAAATTTTGCCACAAGGGTTTTGAATATCTAGATGTCAGCATGGTGTTTGTCCCTTGGTTTGCACCCAATTCCAACATGGAATTTTCCAGCGGTGGTCAAGGGTTTTCATTCAAAAACATGCCAAATTAACATTAGTTAACTTCCAGCGCGATTCCCGAGATAGTGAGGACGAATCTAAAAATTCTGGAACATGGGTTTTGTATAGAAAGGACTAATTAGATTTAAATATGAGTGGATTATTCAAAAGGTGAAGGATCTCAGAGATATGGGAAAATATCTAATCTAGGTTTTCTCAGATTTGTTGTTGCGGTCAGTTTCCAAAATGGCTTAATTTATAAAACCAGATTCGATTTGTAGCTCTAGGTTTGAGGGATTAGATCTTATCCTCTCCATTGAGTTTTATGTATAAATATGCAACCAGAATAAGAGAGAAGGGGATATTATTGTTGTAACTTAATTTTCATTGGATTAATTCCAAAGAAATTTTCTTAATCGATGTGTTCATTATGACTGTGTGAAACTGCGTTTTAAGTAGCTCAGTGTCTTGTTGGGAGGGTCTTCCAACTTGGACTGCGTAGCTAAATCTAGTACCACAGCTAGGTAACTAATTTATTGTGTGTGTTATTCTATTTCTACAAATACTCTGTCATGCATTGTAATTCTAGTTATTAGACAACAAAGATTATTTGTTTCAGTTAAGGTTTAATGCTTCAGCATCTTGCTTAGTTATTTACATTCGTTTACTCACATCAATTAACTCAATAACTCTTTGATTAATTAGTTGTTGAGTAACAGGTTGCAAAGCTAGAGCTTAGATCAAGTTGTGTGGTGTGAGCACTTGATTTGAAATCCATTCGTCTTTACATTTTATTAACACAGTTTGATTGAGTACAGTCAATAGAATTTAGTTTTAATTGGTATTCAATACTCTGTTTCTTTATATGTTAAGATGAATGATAAGAATCTCTTTGAGTCATAGTTGCATAGAGACAAGTAATGTGAATGCAAAAGTGAATTTTCACCACTAAAGACTTGTTATAATTGACATAGCAATTTGCATCTTTAGTTTGTAGATTTCATCATTACCTTTCTAAGCTCACAATTCCAAGATTTTGTCAGTAACATTTTGAAGGAGTTCAACTCTTTTGTTTACTTATTTGGGCGGTAACTTGAATGCTATGCATCCTCATAAAAGTTAAATTGTAGTGATTATAACTCATTCATTTTGATAAGTTAATCATCTCTCAAGTGCATGAACACTTAAACCTCAAGTGAAAGATTACACTATAAGCCATTAATGAAACCTCAAGATAATGAACTAATTACTATTCATAGATTTGATTTCTAGTCTTAAGTGTTTTTATCCTCTCACACATTGAAGTCTTAAGTATTCATTGATTAAACAAGAATTCATAAGAAAACATATTTATGCGTAGATCAAACATCTAGACATAGTATGTTGTGCCCTTGTTCATCTTGATATAGATATGTGAATGCAAGATTAAGGTGATTGAGATTTACATTTTGTTTCTTTGAACTGTTTTTTGTATGGTTGAATGCATATTTTCTTTTTTGGATTCATATATTTAGTGATAGGTCATTTTATTTCATTCCAAAGTATGTTTTTTCGGCATTAATTGTTGACAGACTAGAATAGGCTCTGATCTTGTATTTCTTCTGCTTGCATCTTATTTATAGAATAGGCTATGATTCTAACCTATCTTGTATTATACATATAAATAATTTGACACCATTGTTGACAATGAAATCTAGTGGAGTCACATTCACCCACATCTATGAATAGAAGAGGCACTCCCCCTCCTCAAGCTCCTATGAATCTTCTAGTTGGATATTTGTAGTTGCAATGGTAGCACTAGGTTCTACATTAATAATTTCCTTTCCCTTATCCTTCTTTGAATCAGAGTCTGAGCCAGAGTTTGATTCTTTCTATTTCATCTTGACCAACAATGATTGTTTTGAGCAACATTCATTAGTGTTGTGCTAGGGGATTTTTTGGAGCTTGCGCCACTTTCTAGTGTCCTTCTTCGACTTCTCATTACCCTTCTTTTCATTTGATTTGGGTTGGTTTTATTGAGGTTGGATATCATTAAGTTGTCCTTTGTTATATGATTTGGTTCAACTTTTACCATGATTTTGTTATGGTGGATTTGCGGAAACAAACTCCCATTCATGCTTCTGCTTAAATTTCTGCTCGATTTTGATAGCATATCAACAAGCGTCTCCCAATAAAGAGATGTCCAAGAAATCCATCTTTTTTTAGATGTACTTGTATAGGACATTATGGTACTTGAAAACAAGGTGTCATTTAGAGTCTCTGATACCCATATTTGAGTGCAATGTATGAAATATATTAGTGTACTCCAACACCATTTGATCTCTATACTAACATGGAGTTGTCCATCTCATGTACTAGTTATCATAGTTTCCAACAGGTAGAATTCTTCTTTGATGGCATCAAAAAAAGCCACCCAAGTGGGTTTTGTCCTAAATGTTGTAGATTTGTCTTCATCATGGACCTCATAGTAACTTTCCCGCAAATATTTGACATGGGAAGGATCTTAAGGAGTGAAAAAGTGATCTTTTCAATGTCTAAAAAAGAATGAATAGAGTAATAACCCTCTTAAAAATTTAACCATTTCTCCAAAGCATATGCATCTATCTTTCCTTCAAATACTAGAATTCCAAGGTTAACTTGTACCTTGAAGGGTGTCACACCTCTAAAATGTTTTCTTGTTTAAGGTGTCTCGATCATCATTGGTAGTAATTGTAGGATATGAGTAAAACTTTCCATCATCTCATTCCTCTATCGCATGAGAGATTCCTTAAGAAAAAACTTGATAGGATATTGTGGCGTCCCCAACCACCAACAGGCCGAGCAACGTCACTACAGAATGTCTCTCTTCGCTCTGATACCAATTTGTGACGTTCTCGGTCACCCAACATGTTGGAAAACGCCACAGAGGAACATACATATATATAGCACGCATTTCTAATGAATTTAAAACAAATAACACAGAATTATTGCTACCATATAGAATCCTGTGGAATTGACAGTAATTCATACATGCAACGGAACACATGATAACATTGCAAGAATCACATACATGCACAACATACATAGTTAAGCATAGAAATGATACTTATATTATAACTAGAGAAAAACCACCAACTACGTCCAGACCTCCCACGAACCTCCCAGCCTTAGACCACACTGCTCATCACACTCAACAGTGGGTCAACCCCGAGTTGGGACTAAGCTCGACCCAGGGAAAGGGAATCCTAGACTAGGATGAGGTTACAGGAGACTGCAAAGTGCAACTAGAAGGATTCTCTCCAAGAGCCTTCTTACGCCCACTACTCATGGACTCTCATTCCCCACATGCCCGTTCCACCCCAGGAATATGCACCTTCATTGTTCCATGGTCCATTGGTTGCTCCACTTCCCTTTTCAGGATCTCGACAACAGGCTAGATCAAGAACTCTTAGAGATCTGTAGCTAGTGTTGGACTCTCTCTAGGATAAAAACACTTCCCAACAAACTCTCTCACCTGGAGAGATTTTCTCACAGGCCTGACAACCTATCTCTTCAACCATGGGCCTAACAACTCACTTCTTCCACCAACTTCAACTCAGATCCAGCAAGGTGAGGACAACAACAAAGGTTCAATACAAATCAGGGAATGGAAGCAACCACAATTCGGTAAGGTACGACTTGGTTTTGGAAAGTGCAGATATGTTAGATTTCCCAGGAAAACACAGGTCAGCTTCCCTAGTTGCTGGTTTCAGAGGTGCGTGAAAGATGCAGAGGTCGATGATGGAGGCCCGACAGGTTAGGCGAAGGATCAGAGAATGGGAAAGGAACCCCCATCAATGAGATGAATCTCCATCCTTAAATACATGCGCCCAGATCGACACCTGTCTTCCTAGAGCTGCATGCACTCTATTTAGCATGCGTTCACTTTCCCAGGAACTTAGGATAACCGGGTTTATTTTTCCCCCACTTTAATATTTTTATTTTTTAGGAATATATTATAATATTCCCTTGTGTCAAGCCCCCTAGCTTAGCCCCTCTTTCCTAGCCTCTCATTCCCATCCCTTTCCCTACATGGTGGAGCTTCATCCCCCATCACTCTTTCTTCGTGGTCATTCTACATGCAGTGATGTATAAATTTTATTAATGATCTGCATAATTACATATACAAAAATTAGGCTTATTAGCCTTAGCATCCAAGATCTTCAGCCTATAACACATAATCCTACCATATTATCAACACTTGGCTCACTAGCCTACAAACATCAGTACATTTCACAGGGGCTCAGCCTCGGATATTACAATCCCCTCCCCTTATTTTTGCATTGTCCTCAGTGCAACTCATTTACATAATATCAGCAATATTTTCAAAATCTTCAAAAAGATGTGGGTACTCTGCCCGCATAGCATCCTCATTCTCCCATGTCGTCCTCAAGACCGTACTAGGTCCAGTGGACCTTTACAATCCCTATGGATCGATTTCGGAGTTGCTTTCTCTTCATGCCCAATATGTGCACCAGATGCACTTGCAAGGCGCCTTCTTTCTCCACTTGAATCACATTCCAATCAATCACATGATTAGGATCAGGTACATACTTCTTGAGAAATGAAACATGAAATAAATTATGAACCTTCATGGATGCAGGCAATGAAAGCATATAAGAAATTGGTCCAATCCTTTCTAGGATTTTGAATGGTCCACAATATCTGGCTGTCAACTTGGAACAATTTCCTAGCTTCAGGGAACTTCTATTGGATTTTACTTTCAAGAAAACATGATCACCCACTTTAAAATCCATGTGGTTTCTGTTCTTATCAGCGTAACGTTTCTTCTTGTCTTGGGCAGCCTTCAAATTCTATTTAATATTCAACATTTTCTCTTCCATTTCCTTTAGCAACTCTAGCTCAACCACTGCCCTATCAACTGGGTTATCACAACTTACTCGTGTTGGAAATACTAGAACAACTGAGAGGGGGGGG
>ML785632.1:0-11218 GCA_009831015.1 Picea engelmannii | reverse complement strand
ACTTACCGGGTACCTCGAAGGTCCAGGCGGTTGACCAAACACTTATAGTCCGAGAGGATATCCTTTGTACCCTTAAAGAGAACTTGGTCATGGCACAGAATAGAATGAAGCAGCAAGCAGATCAAGGTCGCTCTGAACGTCAATTTGCAGAAGGGGATCAGGTGTTTCTGAGACTGCAACCATATAAGAAAAATTCCCTCAAGGCCGAGCATTTTCAGAAGCTAGCACCCAAATTCTATGGCCCTTACACAGTTCTCAAGCGTGTGGGACAAGTCGCATATCAGTTAGCTCTGCCGAGTCAGTCGAAGCTCCATCCTGTTTTTCATGTTTCATGCTTGAAGAAGGTGATAGGTACCAGGTGCCAAATTCAAACCAACCTTCCAGAGTTAGTTGAAGAAGGATCCATTTGGATACAACCAGAAGCAGTTTTGGACCAGGGTGAGCGTCACCTGCGTCATAGAACCATCAAGGAAGTTCTAGTACAGTGGAAAGATATGACTCCAGCAGATGCCACTTGGGAACCAGCTACCATTCTGCAGCAGTTTCCACATCTCAAGCCTTGAGGACAAGGCTGTTTTTAAGGGGGCGAACATGTTAAGGTCCTAACCCACACATAGGTAGATCAATGTATTTGGATGTAATAAAGGTCAATATTAATAAGGCCTTTCGATAAAATAGAATAAGGTGGATGTAAGAAGACCTAATAGAAGCTTCCGCTTCTAGAAGGATGTTCCTCTAGATGCTTCTCTTGATAAACATTTTGTATAAATAAGGGTTGAGGGTATGAAAACCCTAGCTTGGATATTATTGTAACAGAGCACTGCTCGACTGGAGGTTGCCCCCTCGAAGAGGCCTGTGAACATTGCTTTCTGAATCAAAGTGCTTTTTCTATTGCTCTTTCATATATCATTTCTGTGTATTGTGAAGATTATGCTGGATATTTTACTCTTATTCTTCCATTTCTAGCATTTTATTTCTGTTCTGCATATTTTATATAACTGGTATCTTGCAAATATCCTCAAAAAGTCTACAGGCTTCATCCTACACTAGTTGTAGCCTCTGGCTCACTTCCATGACTTTTCTCTAGATGGCATGGACCTGTTCCTAAATGGTATGTTGTTCCTGGGACCTTTTCATCCTCTTGACTACTGACAGTAGCTTCATCTATGCTTGTACTGTCGCTTCTTGTTGCTTTGCCTCCTGGAGCTGTGACTCCAATGTCCTTAGTTTTGGGTCATGTGCAAGGCACTCGTAGGTCTGCACACTTCGACTGCTTAATTTCTTTCATTCTAAGGCCAATGCCTTGATTCTTTCTACTGCGCTCTGAGCAGTTTCTTCCCTCTAATCTCGCACTTCCTTTGGAATGCTTTCAATGGCTTGTAGCTCCAATTATGCCACTCTTGCTTGAATTTTTTGAACATCTTCGGCAAGATTCTCCACTTGACTCTCCACTATGTCTTCTTCTATCTTTGTGAGGCCTAGCACAGAGTGAAGTGCTATGGTGACTGCCTCCTTGACTCCCATCTGCTCTATGAGTAGTTGTTCTTTTTCCTTCTGGATCTTCATTTTATCCTCTGCAAACTTCGCCTGGAGGTCATCTTTCTCTTGCTGCGCAATTTGGCATTGCTTCAGGGATTCTTCTTTTGCTTCATTTAATGCCTCTATGGCTTGCTCCTTTTCCTCCTGGAACCAACGAATGTGAGCCTCAGTCAAGTCTACTAATCTTCGTATTTGGGCAGGGTCATCTCCTACTTCTATGTCCGCTACTGACAACAACGCAGTATATACTGTGTGGCTCGAATAAAGAGAATGTTGTATGCCTTTGAGCTCCACCTCGATCCTATCAAACATTGTCTCCTGTTTGTCTTTGCTTTTCTGTAAAATGTCCTCTGAGGTATCTGATATAGCGGCAATGATGAGCCAATATCGTCTACCATGAGCACAATCTGAAATGGAGGTTTATTGGCTTTTGACTTCTTTCGTGATGAAGGTTTTTGCGGGGAGCCCTTTCTTTTCTTGTATGTCTTAGCCTCTGTGATGGGATCCTTAGGCGGTGTTACTTCACCATGTTCCTGTTTGTTTTATTCCCCTTGTTCCTCTTATGTTTCTACTTCGTCACCTCCTCCTCCTTCAGGTGAATCTAGTGTAGTTTCCTTTGATGCGCTACTCAATTCTTGCACCTCTTCCTTCTTTTTCTTCCTGTTGCTGCTGGGTGCATCATATTCTTCACGAGTGACTACAGGACTACTGATGAGGTCAAGGTTGGAGAGTTCTGTCTATTCGATTGGTACAAGGAACTCTGCAGGCCATTCCTTGGTTATTTCTTCCATGTCCTCCTCTGTGAGTTTGTAATAAGACTGGAGCTCTTATTTGTGTTCATCTTCGCGTGCAGTGATATAGATGAAGTGCATGTCTGCATGGAACTTTGCAAGTGGCCTGAACCTGTGTAGAGTGTTCAATGTCATGCGAGGGAAGGATTCAATGGCCCTCTTCAGCTGTAGATAATAGGTGTGAAACACCGCATTTGACTGCCATTTATTCTCCATGTCGCTCGAATACCAGAGTGTAGTGAACTTCGCTGCCAGTGGTTCAGACGACTCAATTTCAGGGAAGGTCGCTCCTTCCAGCATCTCAAAGAAATGAAGGAAATGAGAATTATCAACCAGCTAAAATGAAACTCGTAGCCCTAATCCCATGCTTCGCGAAAATCTTCCTCCAACTGGTTGACGATGTAGCTCGCCCAGTTCATTTGCATCCCTTCGACGCATTTTCCTGCGAGGTCAACGGCAAACCCCATGACCTGCATTGGCCTGTTATTCCTGACAATCTTACCAGCGATCAACTGGAAAGGTAGGCACATTGCGCCATTTTGGATGGAGGCTACCCTGTAGCCTTGCTTCCCTTTCTCCACATCATCGTAGGTTTCTTTTATGCGTTGCACCAAAGCGTGATCTGCAACCTTCCCTGGGTAAAAATCTTAGGGATCTGGTCCTTACATGCTTAATCCAGTGATCTGATGGATCAACGTCAGATCTACTCTAATGCGTCGATCCAACCATGGGTAACCACCATGGTAGCATGATGAGAGGAGTTTAACGCACACGTTAACCTCCTGATGTTTGTCGAAGTGTGGGATCTTCATCACATTAAGAAAGTGGACCTCGCGATGTCCATAGTCCATGGCTAGGGGATTATCTTCGACTTCTTCCTCGTTGTCTTGGTCAAGTACTTGTGTGGTGCGAGCATGCCATAGTTCTTGCAATCTCCTAAGTTGAAGTCACTGATCTTCAGCGTCATAATTTTTCCTAACTACACTCCAACTGTGTGTATCCCCTTAGGGAGGTATGCATTAATCAGTGTATATTTGAAGTCCCTCAGGATGATATCATGACTAACCGCGCCATCCAGTGGTGGGATATAGTTAGATAGGATTGATGGGATGAGCTTCACGTTTGCCAAGTCATTGTGATACCTTCTTCTCTTCTCTGTCATAGTTCAGGATGGCCCAAATAGACGTGCAGTCGATGGGTATGATTTCACTCCTCTCGTCGACGAGGCTTGTACTCCTACGGACAGGACCTTCTCAGCCTTGAGGTCTATGAGGATTTATTCAACGGATTTTTCTACTGTGCTAAGGTGGCCCAACATACACGCTCAAGATCATATATCTCAGGTCGGTGAACAAACAATCAAGGTAGTAGAACGAATGTTGAGGTTACAATAAGCACTGCGCAGAAGCGATTAGTTTTCTATCGACTCAGATAATAACAATTCGTCAAAGTTTCCTCAGTGCAATTCTCGACGGGATAAATAGACAACGTCGTAATGGACTCCTCTGACGGGTAGGAATTCCTCGATCACTACAATTCCATCAGTTATGCAATGGTCCCAACAGTCTAATGGAAAACGTTTGGGAAATAACTGTGTTTCTAGCCATTCTGGAGCATCGTTCTAATAGTCAGGATGCCTCCAACGGACATATTGTTTCGTCGTGGCCAAGTGCCAGTCGGTGATGTTCTGCTATTCCGACGAGGTTCAAGTTTTGCAAACCTTCCTTCTGGGAAGTCCTCTCTGGAACGTCCTGCAATTTTTCTAGATTTTCTTTCTTCTTACTGAGCTTTCTAGCTTTCTTTCATGTGACCTGCGTCTCTGGATTCCTCTTCCATTCTTGTTCTTATCTTTTCTTAGCATATTAACTTTGCACTGTTGAGGATATTTCACAAAGTTCAAGGATAATACTTCTTCTCTTACTTTTTCTAGAGTAGGTGCTCTACTCTTCTGCATGGATAGGTTATTTAAGCCTTCTTGTGTTCTTTCAACTTTGACAGCTAAGTCTCTAGTCCTCAGTTGCTTCAAGTTGTCCTCTTGTTCTTTTATTAAGCGTGTTATTCTCTTAGCCATGAAATCCCTTAATTCTTTCTTTTTCTATTCTATAGCTCCCTCTTCTTCTCTCCTTCGGATCTAATCTCTCTCGATCCAAGTCTTTCCTAACAAAAGTGCAAAGGGAGCATTGTTCTCAACAAACTTAATGACCTCGAATTCTTCTTCTGTCAATTTTCCATGAGAAACCATATGTACATGGGAAAGTCTTCCACATAGGGTTATCAACTTTCCTTTAAACAATCCTATTCCTCCCAATGAAGGAATCATAGCAGGCTTTCCTAATATTTCTCAAGTACTTTATGTCATAATGTTCACCTGTGTTTCTGCATCTAATACACAGTCTATGTCGAAGTCTCCTATTCTTGTTTCTATGAATTCTTTCTCTTTTAAAATCTATGATAAACGGATGTATTTTTTATCATTTAGTGTTTCTTTCATCTGTAATAATATAGCCTCTGATTCTTTCTGGTTCTTTAGCATATTCTTGGTCTCTTGACCTTCCTCATGGTCTTCTTGTCTTATATTCATTTTCTCAACTTTAGCAATCATTCTAGGGCAATCCAAAATTCATGTCCAGTAGCTTTACAACAAAGGAAAATAGGACTTCTACCAGGGAATTCCTTAGCAAGATGCCCTCGTATTCTGCTATTATAACATAATGTAAAGCCTCTCTTTCTCTTAAACGATCCCCAACCTTTCATGTACTACACACTGGGATCACAATGATGGACCTGTAAAAAATTCTTTCTAGGATACTACATCCACTTGTTAGTCCAAAAATTCTTTCTATGCATAGGGATAACATATCTTTCACTATTTTTATCAGATCTATTCATATAATATATTCTTTCTTCTAGTTGTGCCCTAGTTTTCAGACTAGGACGAAATCTATCAATTATACCTAGATCCATTCTTTCGAAACAAAAATTTCCACTTATCTCACCTTTATCAGAGCACAAATATTTAAGATCTTACCTCTTTTCTTCAGATCGAACTTCTCTTCTTATCATAGATCTTCACAATTTAAGTAGAGTATTGCGCACTACAGCAATAGATCTACACACAGAGCTTTATTTTTTCCTCGGTTCCTAGCAATCACAGTTTCAGGTCCTGGAAAAGGAACCATTTGTTGGCATAGGGGCAGACCCAAGGTTCAACACTTCAACAACGTACCAAAAAAACCCTAAATATTGGCCCTCTCGGTAACACCTGTGAAGCAAATGAAGTCTCACCTGAGGTAGAGGCAGGGGGGGTTGTAGGACTCAAGTGTCTACAACCTAGCTGGAACACAGATCTTTGATCACAATGATTTAACAGAGCACTTAGTTGTTAACATTCATTAGTCCTTAACCCTTTATTCACATCGCAAGTAAAACCCTAATTACAAAACAACGTAGTATTCAACAAGATCTAAGCATATCTGACCATTTAGCACATAGCATCAACAGATCTATAATTCATCCAAGTTATTAAGCACTAAGCTACTATATCAGATTCATCTAACATACATAAATATCCAACACTAAGCATAAATCACATTAATGACACAATGCAATCACAACACAAGATATACGTGGTTCACCCCCAACATGGGGCTATGTCCACCAACTCTTCTTCTTCTTTATTATCTTCTTTCAATCCTGTTACATGCACAGAGCCATAAAACCAACTTCGCATAGGACAAGAGATTTGTGCACACCTCGCCAGATCCTCCTTCTCGAGTTAGGTCACAACACAAATCCTTCTTACACAGTCTACACACAAGCTTCTTGCAATCACTTGCACTTAGCTCTGCAAGTCTTAACATATAGTATGCACAAAGCCTCTAGATCTGCACTAAGCCGAGTCTACTAGTTCTCTCCACTACTACTTTCTTACATCGCCTAGATATCTATTTATACATTACAAATGGGGCCTAAACATGGGTAAACCCATGGTTCGACATCCCATACCCGTTACATAAACCCTAATCCCAAAAATCTCACAAAAGGGGGCAAGATCCTGCGATCTCCACTTTGCATGGTGCTTCATCTTCGACTAGCCTGTCGAAGTCCCAAAAATGGTCAAAAATGACCAAGGTTCTCCAAACATTGGTCGAGGGCCAACAACAGATATCTTTCTATGTCATCTCTCTTTTCATCCACCATGGGAGGTCATTTGGGCCAATGATATTTTTCTTCCCCAAGTGAAATTAGTTTGAGACCTAACTATATATACCCTAACCTCATCAAGGACATGCACTGAGAAAAAAAGAGAACATACTACTCTAATACCACTTATCTGGATTGTATAGAGGATGAAATCAAAAGTGGGAATATGAATGGAAACACACACATAGAATATTGTGGGAAGCATAGTAATATAGTGAGAACCAAATTCTATTAATAAATGAAATAGGAAAAGACTATGAAATGCAAAGAAATACGAACTAGTTAGAATAGTGGTGGCTTGTCTCTGAATAGAGAGGTGTCGACTATGCTCATTCAGAAGAAACCATTACAAGGGGATAAAATGGAATTTTTGACAAAAATTAATAAACCCTAAGAGGAAAAAACCATAAAGTGTTGGACATTAGGTTCAATGCTTCCCTCAAGTTTCACGACATGGGTTAACCCCCTCTCATGGATCCTAACTCTGGTGATCATGGTGGTGACTAATGCTTCCAGGTTTTGGTATAATGGAAATCATAGTCCAACAAATGGTATCTGAAGGATAGTTCTCGAGTTCAAAACTTGCACGGCACGCACTGGGGGGAGATTGTTGGACATTGTGTTCAATGTTTCTAGCAAGTTTCGCGACATGGGTTAACCCCCTCTCGTGGATCCTAACTCGGAAAATTTGGTGAAGAATAATGCATGCATTTTTTGGTCTAATGACAATTGTATTCCAACATAAATATCCAACCATGACCTTAGGAGATGAAGTGCCAAAAGGATCATGGGCCTTGAGGTGGCTATTTGACACGTCAAGTTCTTCGGAGTGAAACGTTTGCATACAATCTATGTTTTGGGTGCATAGTACCTTGTTGGAAATATCTAACTAAGAAGTAAAATTCTTGGTAATCATAGGCATGTCATGGCATCTCCAGGCCCCTGACTAGAAAATAACAACATTAAAGCCTCAAAATGGTCCTAGAAGTTTAGGACCTAAAAAACTATAGATAAAAATATTGTCAGCATGGAGACCCGTGTTGAGTTAATGGAAGTGGTGGGTGTCCACCAATGTCCACTTGGATCAATGATATAGTATTTCAAAAGTCTAGCAACAATATGGCCTCACATATGGAATTTATTTCACATGCAATCCAAATTCACAACATGAGTGTAAATATTTGTTCACAGTGATTATTACCTCTTAACCAACTCAATCATGACAATTATCATATGAATGCATTTATAGGTCATAATAAACATCAATTAAGATATCAAAATATCACTAAATGAATTTTTGCCCAATTTACTTTAGCACACATGAAATATTGGCATGAAAAATTTCATACCTATATGGTTTTTGTCAACATCTCAGATGTTACCTAACCCATCGATTCCACCTAGAAAATCAAATGATCCCTTCATTATCCTCTTAACAAGAATATTTTTCTCCTCATCCTTTCCTCATGGATTTGATTATCACAAGAAGAAATATCATTAACATATTCAACCAAATCTTCAACCATTCCTTATTATAACTTAAATCAATGACCACATTAGAAATCATGTCATATAGCATATGTAACAATATATCATATTTAATGTAAGACAACCAACCCCCTAAATCTCTCTTAGGCAAGTGGAATGTTCTAATTTCATCTCCATCCTTAGAGTAAGCACTCATATTTACTCACAAAACTTCTCATCCAACCCGCAACTATCAGAAAAAAATCCCTCTTCAGATACTTTACAACACCCATGGGTCTAAATACCCTCAATCAGATGGTTAGAACTACCCCTCACCACTAGATAAATTATCATTGGTTCTATGGACTCCTCTCCATTGGAACGACGCGTTATCTAGGTTAATCCCCATTCCAATAGTTCCTTTCTAACGGGATAGTTCA
This sequence comes from Picea engelmannii, assembly GCA_009831015.1. Classification (NCBI taxonomy): domain Eukaryota; kingdom Viridiplantae; phylum Streptophyta; class Pinopsida; order Pinales; family Pinaceae; genus Picea; species Picea engelmannii. Next base: position 2,778 of record ML785632.1, on the reverse strand, counting down.
AAAAAATACAACAGCTCTCAGACTTGGAGACCAATGGTGGTCCTTCTACTGGATCAACGGTTACCACATGTCTCAACACCCTTTTTCCAAGATTCATATAAGTGGGACCCACAATGATATAAAGCTGAGATCATGTCCTGTGCCCACTCACAAATCAATGGACCTTATTAACTCTCTTAGTTCCTTACCATCGAATTACATCCATTCTGGTGCCACATCCCACTTTGGCGAGCTCACTTCGATGGAATTCACTCTGACGGATCTAACGATCCTTGTTCTCTTCATCTAATGTTATGGGTTCACTCGAAGGTTACAAATGCATATAATTTAGGGTTTTAAGGCCATCCTCCTCATATCAAACAATATGAGGTCCAATGGCTAATATCTTATGGGACACCTCTCAATGGCTCGACATCAGTTCTTAGACTCTCTCTTCTTCAAACTCCTATCTCGTGCCCTCTCTTCAAGCCTCCAATATTTTTACTTTTGACATACTTATACACAAAATCAATGGTCATGAATTCATCTCTCAATCCTATGATAGATCAATAGTCATCATTAACTTAGATTCTCCCTCATCAGAATCCCTTTACAACCCCACGCTCGATCACTCTGATGGAAGCACCATCTGACCAATGGTCGAGATCTCTCCTCTCTTCCAGATCGATGATTGTAATTCATTCTAAATTGAGACATAGGATTCTGATTTCGCACCATAACCATGCATCACATAATAACACAACAATTTATCTTCATCATTAAATAAAATAACATCAAGACATTGCACCAGATAACTTGACAATAGAATTAATTTCTCTTACTCATTACTGCATCATTCATGAAATAGGATAGGAAGTAGTTCTTCTCCAAGTCCAATCACATGCATCTGATGAAAATAGCTTGTCTTCGGTCCAGAAGGACTTCTCAATTCATAGCAGTCTCAAAATAATTCTTAACAACAACAAAAAAGAGTTCTTACAACAACCATCGACCTCTAACTAATTGGTTGATGTCCTTATTTATAATATAAAGTTCAACTGAAGTTAATGGCTAAGTGCAGTTTAAAAAAACAAAAATTGCCACATGGCATTATCTTCTAACATTTATTTAACAGTCGACCCGAGATACTTCTTGGAAAGGGTGACTTCTCTCATATTAAGTCCAGCTGATAAATAGTTCTTCACAAGTTTGGGCCCATGGAATCAGTGTTGTTCCATCGAGGCCGCATATATTCCCCTGATGTCTACTGCATGCGCCCGACACTTTACTAAACTGGAGTTCAACTGTTGTAGCATGGTTTGGGCTCTGATAAGATGTTCTACGAATTGTTTCACTTGCCTTGGCCCCATATCGGCTATCTTTGCGGAATCTTCGGTCCATAACGCATCTTGTTCGGCATGCATCTTGACCATGTCACTCAAGTCGATGAAATTATCAGGGGTGCCAAACTCAGGGAGCCTGGAATCCTTTATCTCTCTGTCAATTCTTCTTTGGTGTTTCTTTCGGGTTCCTCGGTGAGATCACGGAGCAATCTTTGTTCAGTAATTGGGGAATCGTTCCTGCAATCAGGGTTGAGATAGTTTAGTGATCGAGTAATATGATATAAGATACAAACAAATAGAATAGACCGATGCATACATGTGGAGCTCGTTAGTCTCGATCGTATCCCAATTTCCTCTATGAATGACCTGTGATGTCTTTATCCACGTCATCACTCCTCTTCAGTTTAAACTATTTACGTCAGTGCACCACAACGTGGAAAATCAAGTACGGAGAATATGAGCGTCAGAACCGTCATAGTAGCCACTCGACCTTTGGGGTTGGGAAAAGACGCTAGAGTCGAGCGTGCACATGTATTCTCCCAGAAAGTTGGATACCATAGTAAGGAAGTCGTTAAATGCCTCCAAAATCTATATCCCCAAGTGTGTCAACTATCATTCGTCAATAATGGAAGTTGGGGAGTTTAAAGGGATTGGAATGATCGTACTGTATATCCCTTGCAACTCCGATTGGCGGCATTTTATGCGTTCTGGATTTCATCCTTCGAGCAGCTGCGACGCCTTAAGACTTCAAGAAATATTTTCGCGAGGCATGTGTGTTCTTTTGGCATGCTCTAGTTCACTCCTTTGGTTCGCTATAAATTCTAGGAGTTTTGTGGGGAATTCTATGCATAAGTCGAGTCTATACCTCTGTAATGTTGGTCTTGCGAGTTTATCTAAGAGAAATTCTGTGTAGTGGTCTTTTACCATCCATAGACGTCCAAGCCACTACATTGTTTCACTATGGGATCCCCTTTAAACAAGGGACGGGGTTTGTGAGGTAGTCAGAGTGCCAGGTCTAAGCCCCAACGTGACTGGGACTCTTTCTCATTGGCTCCCAGTGTCCTTGAAGCTTCGACAGGAGGTACAAGATTTTTCTCGGAGAGGGTGTCGACGCCTCTAGGAAGTTGGGGTGGAGAGAAGTATGCCTCAAAGAGGTATGTTGGGGGTCATTCCCCCAGTGGAGCGGACACCACGGAGAAGGGGGAGGCCTAGGAAAGATACAGGAAAAAAGGAGGGAGACCGCCTCCCAGCTGAGCTGAGTGTACACACTGTCGCTAAGGGGTCTACGACGCTTATTAATTGGTCAGGGCCTGTGGGAACTACCGGTAAAGGAAGAGGGGGACAAAAGGGAAGAGAAAAAGAATCGGGTTCTCCTGTCAAGAGTTTCATCCAGTAGTTAGAGCAAGCCCAACTTGCCATAGCTATGATCTACCAAGAAAATAGAGAGTTGCAGAGC
>ML785631.1:328871-344876 GCA_009831015.1 Picea engelmannii | reverse complement strand
AGAAAATTGCAGATTGCAGGGCTTATGGAAGAATTGTTCAAACAAGAAATGATTATGTGGCCCCACATAACATTGAATGTTACAAATTCCATAACTATGGACACATAGCTCATGATTATAGAAGCATGTTCGATACTTCTATGAAAGAGAACACTGGTATTAGATATAATAAAGTATGGAAAAGAAAACAAGAACACGTAAATGAAGAGAAAATGAATGAAGTGTTAGAAATAATAGGTGTGCTCGTTTAACCATAGACAATATAGCAATATTGTCACCCAACCATAGGCCGAAGCCACCTCCGAACACCTTAACCTTGACAGAGAATAATTTTGGAAGCAAACCCTAGGCTTAATAGCCAATCAAGGTAGCATACCTCTCTCCAGGGCTAGCACACCAAGCAAGAATAACCAAAGACCAAGCAAAAATTCCAAACCATAACCAAGAGAAAGTCAAAGCCAAAACCGAAATTTTCTAGTTGCAGCTGCAACTCCTCTCCAAACTTGCACACCATTGGCCTTATGCAGTTATGAGAGGTGAGGTGGAAAATGAGCTCTAGCTCCCTCTTATTTATAGTCTTCCAAGTGACCTAATTGGGCTGACATCTACTTATGGAGGTTAATAACTCAATAATAAATATTCTCTTGAGCCGACTTGCCTCCTAGGGTTATTATCCATCGTTTTAGGGTTTCTCTTGCTTCCTGAAATATTCTATTCTTGTCAGGGTTACACGTGGAGGTTAATACCTCTCGCAACTACCATAATATCAACACTCCCTCCTAGCTAGGGAGGTATTGAAGGGAACGGTCTTGAGCACAAACATACCATTCAACCGATAGAATCATCATAGCCACACAGGCTATCTCATGATTAGATCACCAACACCATCATCACTATCAGTATCATTTGATAGCATCAACTGCATCAGCTCTCGAAGCCATACTCCATCTGATTAATCGGGCATGATGTTGAATAAGTCACTCACTCCACAGAGTGATACAAAAACCATTCTTCTAATCCAGACATATGTCCTAGAAGAATAATTGTTCTAACATATGTTGGAGGCCACACCATGTGCTACAAGGACTATTCTTCTGATATGGGCATACGTCCTAGAAGAATAACTGTTCTTGACCATTTTCCACCTGGAGAATATTTGTCCACCAACACATTGACTATCCATCTAGTTGGTAATCATTTCCAACAATAGTGATGGTCTCCATGGAAATCAGAACAATGCCATTCAATAGAACACAACCGTGTCTATACATAGTAGTACACAACTACTATCTAATGGTACACAACCACACCAAGTAGCACATGACTACTTAATCAGTGACACATAGTCACAACCAGTGGAACATATCCACCATAGTAGCATACATCTACTGTCTAGAGACATACAGTCTCCAAAGCAATCATATCATCTGATATCAATCTGCATAGAAACAATATCATGATATAAACTAAGTCATCTAGGCCATTCTTCCACTCACACCTATGAGATCTGGAAGAGCATTTGCCCTTAGAAAGTAAAACATCAGCCATGGGATATCTAGACTATTCTTCTCAAACACAGAAGAATAATTGTCCCCTGATTTCTGAGCTTGGACCATTCACCTAACTGGGCCATTCTTTTGACACTAATTATAGTGCAACCTGAAGAGAATGAGTCTGCCCTAGGGAGTGCCTGTCCCTAATTGTTGAACTTGGACCATTCCTCTGGAACTAATAAAAGTGCAACCTGAATAGAATGAGTCTGCCCTAGGGAATGACTATCCGAACCATTTCCTAATGGAAATGATTGTCCTGCACCAACCTCCAAAATGAACCATTCTTCGAAACTGCTCACAACTGTGAACTTCAAAAGACTGACTGCCCGATGAGGCAGACCATTCTACTTGACCACTACTCAGAGTGACTGCCAAGAAGAATTATTGTCCTAGACCATTCCCCCACAGTGGCCACAAGGGGAATTGATGTTTATGGTACATTGGCAATCTATCGGACTATTTTCATTACGAAAATGATTGTCCGATTTGAACCATTTTTCAAACTGGAAAATGCCTGTTCGTCAGAAATCTCAAACCACTTTCCTAACTGGAAAGGAACTGTTCATCCCGGACCATTTTTCGAACTGAAAAATGATTGTCCATAAATCAATAACACATCAGTGCTCCGTCCCAACCTAGGAGTAATCTCTTCCTTTTTTAATAAGGAAATCGTCTCCACGAGCCCCAACTTGCAAACTTTTCATCTTGGATAGAGGTTTTACCAAAATATCTACTATCTGCTCATCTGCGGAGATATATTGGAGAACCACTTCTCTTTTCTGGACTTCATCACATAGAATGTAATGCTTGATCTCAATGTACTTTGGTCTTGTTATGGAACACTGGTTTTCTCTAAAGGCTTCATGTAGCTCTGATCATTACAATATATATCATGGTCGAATTCAACACTTATGTTTCCTGCTAGCTAATGACATCATGGCAAGGCTCAAACTGAAACATATCCAAGTAGCACTTCTCCTATCATCATGAGAGTTTTCCATGGATATGAGATACTGTGTCATAGAAATTTTTCATGACGCTTCTGTTGTATATGAGATACTCTGCATCAAGTTGTTTAAATCCATACAAGGTCTTATTATATCTGCTTACATGGGTCTCTTTCTGGTATACCTCAAAACCTTGAGATTGCTTTACATAAGCTTCTTCCTCACAATTCTCTATTAGGAAAACTGTCTTTTGCAACCAACTGATGTAAACTTCAATCCATGGATATTGTAGGAGATATAATAGCTCAGATAGAGGTATATCAAGTTTACGGGAACAAGATGCTATCATAGTCTTCTCCTCCTTCTGGAAGAACCTCTAGTTCTGAATCTCGCAATGCTTCCATTCATAACCCTTTTTCACAATTTCTTACATATATTGTTTTTCATCATAAGTTCCATTTCTTCTGTTTGATTTCTTCTAGTGGGTTCAAACCAAGCTGGTAGTCTTGTGATTTTCGGTATAATAACTGGTTGTTCTGGCTTTTCTTTCTTTCTTGGAATCTTCATGTTCTTCCTCATGTTTCACTTTAGCTCTTGGGTCCATGGAGTCTTCTATAGATTCCATGCCCTGAAGATTCCAACTTTTTCCTTTCATCATAGGATCATGGATGTAGATGGACAACCAAGGATACTTTGAGGATTCTTTATGAAGAAGACTTCTTTTGAACATGTGTTGTTTATCATGGTTGCTACTTTCAATGGGAATAAGGATAGATACTTCATAATCCTCAATGGATCATATCACTTAGGACGAGCTCCCTCCTAATCCTTGCTTCATACATGAATGCATGCTCTTCTTTTGGAATTTTGTAATCAACTCCCTCTGTCTAAGAGAGTCCATGCTTATGTCTTGCACCCTTATTGCCTTTTGAAAAACGTCACAAGTCTTTTTCTAATTTCCTCTTGATTGTTGACTTCTTTCTGTTTTGACTTCTTCTTGGTCTCTTCAGGTTTGATTTTGATTTCGACTTATCTGGCAGTTGTTACTTATATAATAGCTTCCATGGGGATTGTTACCAAATATTGTCAACATACTTCATCTTTTTCATGTGTATTGCTTGACTTGTAGTCATCGTAATAATAATCCTTATCCTTTTATTCTTCCATAGGTATTGTTTTCCTTGAACATATTTTCTTCTAAGAAATAGATATACATGATATGTACATGAACTATGTAAACATGATATATATACAAGAGCTTTGAATAATATTGTTACCTTAGCCTTAGATAGTCACCTGGGCCCCAAATCCCCAAAAAACGTGGTTTAGGGCCTCAAAACAGCCTCAGAAGTTTGGAACCCGAAAACCTGCTGAAAAACAAAAATTGCCCAGGTGGAAAACTATTTTTTGAGCCAGTGGAATAGGTGGGTGGCCACCGATATCCACCTGGATCATATTCTTCTCCAACAGGCCCCCAACTAACATGTGGCTCGTCCAAAGCCACTTCCCCTTAGTGCACCTTCTGTAGCGCTACCTCCAACGCATGAAACTTCTTTCCTAATTATGTCTCTTTCTTTTTGGCTTCTGCGCTCTTACCTGCTAGTGTCTCCAAACCCTGCGTTGTTATGTGCTCTATTAACACTTCTTTTCTTTCTTCTAGTGCATGTTCCCATCTTCCTTTCTCTGTTTGGAGCTCGTCTATCATTCCTACTGCTTATTGTTGAAATGGATCCAACTAAGCCCGCCTTGCTTGTTTATGTTCCTACATAGTCTTTACTTTTGCCTGCAAGTTTTTTAGTTCCTGGGTGACCTTCATTCTAAGAGATATGTCCATGGTTTTCTGTCTCTTCTTCAAGTCCTGAACTGCCACATTCATTTTTTCCTCCCTCTGCTCCAACTATTGAATCTTTTCATCCTCTTCTAGGCTGGTCCAAATCTGTGCAGTCATGTCATACAATTCTGCCACTTCCTTAACCTCATGTGTTATACTCTTTATGTGCATAGTAGCCTCTTGCTCTCTCCGCTCCTGCACTTTTGGAGGTGTGCTTGGAGTTAACTTCTCTGTTAACTCCGCTATTTCTTTTTATTATCTCTCCATGGCCTGTGCAATTTGTTGTATCTTCTCTTATGATGTAACTTTTTGTGTCTGCGTGCAGTCTGGTATGCTCTTTTATACCTCTGTAGCTTATTCTCTAAATTATTTGTGTGTTGCTTCTCTTCCTCTTTTTCCAACATGATTTGCTCACATGTGACTTGTAAAATCTCCTTTACCTCATGACCGAGTGCTAGGTTGGTGGCATCCGCCCTAGCTCTAGACTATACTTCCTGCATTACACTTGCTTGTAGTCTATATAATGCCTTCGTGGGTATTTTCACCAAGACCAACTCCATATGTTCCATGTCCGTTACCAGTCTATGTGTTTTGTTTTCATCCACCTCCAACATTTCTTGTGTGACTTTGAATATGTCACTACTCACTACTACTGTCTTCATGGTCTCTTCTTTCTCTTTCTGTGTTGATGTTTCCTGTGCTTTTTCTGTCTGTTGGGCTCCTAGATGATGCATTGTATTTAGTTGCACTCTCTGTAATATGTTGTGTACTTCTACTAATTTTTCCATGATTTCTTCCCTTTGTGCCTGTGTTGCGGGTACTACATCCTCTCCTCTATCTTGGACTTTGTTTGCGACCAAGTCAACATCGTCCTCTATAATAGCGATGGTTGGAGGATTCGTGTGATACTTCATATTTATCCTTATTTCTGCCAGCTGTACTCCAATTCTCTTCTTTGTCGGGGTTGAGGTCTACGCCCCATTTTTATTATATGTTGTTTCCCCATCTTTTACTTCCTCCGAACGAGAGCTATCCTTCTCTCCATCCTTTTTTACTTCTATCCTTGACACCGTGTCTTTCTGGGCTTTTTGTTGGTTGTGTTGCTTCCTGAATCTTGGCCATGCTCTGCAACCTTCCTTGTATTTTCTGTTGGACTGCTTGTCTTTTTGGATGTTCCTGCTTATGCTAGATCCTTAGGTTTTGTTCCTTTCTTTTATGTTGCTGGAACCTTCCACTACGCAGGCCAATATTTCACAATCTAGTCTACCTCTTCCCTTGTTGTGTAATATCTCATTTCCATCCACTTCTTCTTTGGTTTCCATGTGGCCCGAATCCATAAATGATGTCTTGAAGCTTTGAAATTAGCAATCCATTCATTTCCTTGAACCAATTCAATTGGGATCCTCTAGACATTGGTTGTCTTTTGCTACATATCCTCCAAGAACATGACAAATACCATGTTGTTGGCTTGCTGGTCCTTGGGGTCCTTTGCCCGCTACAAAGTTTCATAGTGTGTTGTATAACATTTCCCCTTCATGTCTAAAAAAGATAAAAAAAAATGGGCTCCTACCAGCCCACCAATGCTATCAGTATTAGCAACCAGGAGTAATGGAATTATGTTCCATTATCCCGTGCATCTCTACAATCTACCAGAAATTGATTCAACAAGTATGGTGCCCAGTTGAACACCACGCCCTTTGCGCATTGCACAACTATTGCTATCACTTATGCTTGGGCTTCTTACTTTCTGCATTTTCTCAACAGTTTTCAAGCCATCATTTTTGCAGCAAACTTTGTTGCATGGTCGTTAATATCCTTGATGATTAATCCTCTAGTTCCCTTGTTTGTCTCGAATTGTGCTTTCACTTCCTCTGAAATTTCTTTATCTTTGGCTTTATTGTCCAAATAATCTTCTGGCTATGCCCCGCTAATAGGAAACCTTGTGATCTTAGCTATGATATCCATATCTATGGGGACCAACATGTCCATCCACATGATATCACCATGTACCTTGGCTAATAGTTTTTTTTCACAAAGGCCTACATTTTTACCGTGCCCAAAATGCGGTATGTTCAACAGATTCATAATGCATGAGTTTTAGAGACCTGTAACCCACTGCGTGAGATCCAAAATAGGTTTCCCTAGGGATCCTACCTCCCCCCTATTCTCCAAGTATACTTCCTGCACAAAGTCAAGAAACTTCGTTGTGTCATTTATGTCATGGTTCGCATACTTTAGCTTCAACACCTTCCCTAACATGTCGTCCACTACAACTACAACGTCTGGAATATGGGGTAAAGTAATTTCTACTACGCTTGGTGCTTTCCTCCTTTGACTCAGCCGAGTTTCTTCTATGGCTTCATCCTCGGGTTCTTCTTCTTCCTCTACCTCCATTTCCTGCTGGCCTTCAACTTCTTCTGCGACTTGTTGTTTCTATATGTCCTTTTCTATAAGGTTTTTAGAATTAGGGTTCACTCTGCCTTTAGGGTTTTCTGCACTTTGACCCACTTGCACTTGTTCCACGATTGATGGTTCTTCCTCTATCATGGTGGGACCAATCGATTCAGCCTTTGATGTTGTCACGTCTTCTAGCTCCACAAAATTCTCTGGTTCTTCCATTCTTTCTTTCTTCATGCTTGATTGTCGGGTTACTCGTACAAATCGACTTGGAGCACCAACCTTTTGGGGTGCCATCTAATTAGTCTTGCACACAAATGACTAACTTCCCCTCTTGCTCAATCACCCTTTTCGCGTGATCATTTTCTAAAAAATCGCTAAGTGTCGAACTTGCCTATGCTTTTCCCTTTTTATAGACCCAGTCATTAACGTTCTGTCTTATTTTTCACTTTTTTCCAGTTATTTGTGTGTAGCCTAATTTTCCTGTGCGCAGTCTTCCAAATTATGTCGCACCAATTTCCGTGCATTGTCATTCCCGAGTATCACTTATTCCTCTTAACTACTTCTTTTTGGCTTTTTTCTTCATTTTTTCTGTTTTTATTTTCCTTTTTCTTCTTTTATCTCCTTACTATTTAAAATATGTACACATCTACTTACTGCACTGCACTATTGAGAGTTAGTAGGTCGATTGTCCCTATACATTTTTAGTCTACTACCATTCACCATTCCTTGCACTTCCTTTCCTATTAAGTCTTGCAGTTGTACAACACCTCCATCTATAACAAACTTTATCTGATATGGCCCTAGCCAATGCATTCTAAGCTTCCCTGGGTGCTGCAAGTATTTACTGTCATAGAGGAGAACCATATCTCCTTCCTTAAACTTCTTATTTTTAATATGTCTGTCATGTCATGCTTTATATTTTTCTTTTTGTACCTCTTGATAGAAACCTACCATGATTATGCCCTCTTCTAATTCCATCTATTGAGCCAATCTTTCATGCACTGTGCCATTTTTTATCATGTCTGAAATTGATGCAATGCGTAGACTTGGTATCAAATAATTGAGGGAACTACTGCCTCATGTCCATACACCAATATAAAGGGTGTTTGTCCTGTTAATTTTTTCCAGGTAGTTTTATAAGCCTAAAGTACTACTGATACCTTCAAATCCCAATCGTCTCTGTTTATATTGCAAATCTTTATCAAGGCATTCTCCAAAATCTTGTTGAAGGCTTCCATTGTTCCATTTGCTTGAGGGTGGTAAGGAGTACTCTTATGGTGGTATATCTTAAATTCTTCAAGCATTGCCTCAATTGTACTGTTGATGAAGTGAGTCCCTTGATCACTCATTAATATTCTTGGACATCTAAATATTGTCACTACATTCTCAAATAAAAAGCGCGTTGTAGTCTCTGCGCTGCAATCCTTTACTGTTGCTGCCTCTGCCCATCTGGTCAAGTATTTTGTCGCTATAATAATATATCTGGCTCCTAATATTCTTGTGGGCGGATTAATTGGACGTACTGTTGGATTACTGAGAGGGGGGGGTGAATCAATAATAGAGCAATTTAATCCTTTTTAACCATAAAATGCAAGTGTTATATCAATGTATCATTATCATCCAATAGTTGCAAAGTAAATAAGCAATGAACAAATGAGAAATCATACACATACACAATACACCAGTGTTTTTACGTGGAAACCCAAAGTGAGAGAAAACCACATAATGTTTTTTCTTATATGTCTTTAAGAATTACATTTATTGGAAAAACCAACTTCCTTTGTTTTCCAGCTACAACTGGAAGGAGGCTCCAACCCCCTAGTTTCTCAGGCTACAACCTGAAGGAAGCTCCAACTCCCCAATTCTCTAGCTACAACCAGAAGGAGGCTACAATTCCCTAGTTTCTCAGGCTACAACCTGAGGGAAGCTCCAACTCCCCAATTCTCTAGATACAACTAGAAGGAGGATACAACCCCCTATGTTCTCTGGCTACAACTGGAAGGTGGCTACAACCACCTGTTCTTGCCCCGTCCAATTGCCCTGACATAGAAGTAGAATGATAGAACCATTGTCACACTATCACTATGAGATATAATATTGTAAACCTGTAACAATCGACCTGTAATCAACATGTAACAACATGTACCAATAACCTATGCCAACATATACCAAACATCAACCTGTACCTCAAGATGTACCATAAACAAATGCATCAACCATGCATCAAACTTTTACAAATAACCTGTCACAATAACCTATCCAAACAACCAGTAATCAATCTATAGCATAAACTAGTGCATCAACCATGCACTGACCTATACCATCAATGAGTGCATCAACCATGCACCAAATATGTACCAATCATGCATCAAATACACAAACTATGACTCATCAAGATGTACCAACATCATTAATTATACACCTCATGTATGTGCCAACTCATCAACTACTTGTCTCAACCATGTACCCAACATGTACCTCAACCAAAAGCCCTCATCAATTTCATCATCCAAATCTGATTTGTAACTCCGTAATAGACCTGGTGTATATGATCAGATACCTGCAAACCTTCCTTAACTTTAACAATAAGAGACTATCATTTTCATCAAACTTTACTTTAGTCTCACATGACTAATTTTGGATTAGTCAACAACCCTAACTTGCAATAATCATAACTATGTACCTATAATGTATAAAGATCTAAAAGTAATACACAATGTTTTTCAGTGTCTTTTATGCAATTCCTCTAGGTTTCACTACTTGGATCCTCTCATAAAAGGAGTTATAGCAAAAATGACATACCTTATTGAATTCTGACTTATTCTAGAAAGCGAACTTGTAGAGCATGCCCCACATGGAATATTTGTTGTATGGATATGAAAATGGTACACAAAATACTAAAGACTATACTCTAACCAATATATTTGGTATTACTGAATTTGGATCTGTTATGAAGAATTTATGACGTTTTTACCTGAAACACCTATTTTAGACTAGTTTCAGGACTGGCCATAAACCCTATTTTCCACAGAGTGTAACTCCAAAAATACAACAACCCAAAAGATGAAATTTTTATCACAGCTACTTGGATATGTTTCCTCAATGACCTCACAATTTCACGGTATGAATCATTCTATAAAAAATGATATTGCGAAAATGGTGAGATTACCTATAAATAACATATCTTAGAAAGCATCATCAAATTAATTTATCCTCCTTTGAATTTCGACCTTCTTTACTTCACCTTCCCTCTGAAATTCAACTTAGATATCCTTTAGTCACCTCAGTGACTTGTATGTATTCAATGGTGTAATGAAAAATGAGAGATCATTGCCTCTTATTTATACTTTCATGTAGCTTCCTCAAGGGGTTACCTTTTAACCATCTTAACTCACTTTCCTTATTTTAGTGTTAACCCACTTCTAACCACTTGTCCACTTAGTAATTTCTCCATTAAATTTTTAAATAATTTATTTTGTATCCACTTTGACTTGTAGTACACTCATCACTTCACTTTATTATTTACCTTCTAATATCTCTTAAACTACTTTCCTTATTTTAGGGCTAACCCACTTCTAACCACTTGTCCACTTAGTAATTTCTCCATTAAATTTATTATTTAAATATATTTTTTTGTATCCTCTTTGACTTATAGTACACTCATCACTTCACTTTATTATTTAAATAATTTCTTCTTTGCAAACACTTTGACTTATTTGACCTTTTGGGGCTTCTAGATGACTCATGAGGGTTCTCCAACTTCACATGGCCATAGCTCTCTAACCGTGAGGAGTTATGTAACGTTCCACATACCACTGGAAATGGCATGACATGTACTATCCATCTAGAATAGTCTTTCCTACAAATATATCAAAACTCGTACCATTATCCATCAAACAAACTTGGGTCCATTACCCAAACCATTGTGCTACCAGAATTCACTATCAGATTTGCTTCAAGGGTTGACATCAATGGAAAACAACCCAATTAATCAACAATATACCCCTTTGTTATTTATGGAAACACTCTGATGAAATACTGAAGTCATGTCACTCATGCTCCCCTTGTGACCATCGCTCCCCTTGGAACCATGCCTTTGTGCTCTGCATCTGATAAATCTCTCCTCCTTTGTCATCAATGGAAAATGTATCTTTCCATCCGGGGCTACTCCCCCTAATTGAACTATCCTTGGGGATACTCGCCCTGGATGAACTCTTCCTGAAACTAATCTCCCAACCTAAACTGTCCTCTCTATGGTGCTTCCTTGTGTAAATCTAAGACATATAAGATAAGCATTAAAAAACTTTCATTTTGGAGTAGAAATTATTGAGAGTCTCTAGCGAAGATACTAAAAGGCTTCCTGTGGAAGCGGTTTTGTAAATATGTCTGCCACTTGTTCTTTTGTGCCCACATACTCAACTCTGATGTTCTTCTCTACAACCTGTTCCCATAGAAAGTGATACTTGATTGGAATGTGTTTTGTCCTGGAGTGCATCATTGGGTTCTTTGAGATATCGATGGCGCTTGTATTATCACAATAGATTGGAATGAGCTCATTATACTTAACCTGTATATGTGTCAAAGTTTGTTTCATCCATAGAGCCTGAGTACAACATTCCGCTGCTGCAATATACTATGCTTTGGCTATAGATAAAGATATTGATGATTATTTCTTGCTTAACCAAGATACTAAACACCCACCCAAGTAGAACGTTGATCCACTAGTGCTTTGTCAATCATCAATGCAACCTGCCCAATCTGCATTTGTGTAGGCAATAAGTGATAGCTCGTTTCCTTTTGGATACCATAATCCAAACTCTTTTGTTCCTTTGAGATATTTGAAAATCCTCTTCACTGCTAATACATGTGATTCCTTTGGTGCTACTTGAAATCATGCCACCTGTCCAACTGCCTACATTACACCTGGTCTGGATGTTGTCACGTATAGTAAGCTACCAATCAATTACTTGTATTACCTTTGGTATGTATACTTTGAATCATCATCTTTGCTCAACTTGCAACTGGTTTGCATAAGAGTGGTAACTGGTTTGCAATCTTCCATTCCAAACCTCTTTAGCATTTCTCTGATATACTTAGTTTGAGAAATAAAAATTACTCAGTTGCTTTGACGTATATGAAGACCCAAAAAGAAGGATAGTTCTCCGAGTAATGACATTTCAAATTCATTCTGCATATCCTTTGCAAATTTCTGGCTTAACCTTGATGTAGAGGTTGTTGTCTGCACTTCATTTTCTTGAACCCTTCTTCATCTTTTGCTTCTTCTTCGTAAAGCTGTTCCACTGACTCATTTTCTTCTTCTTTTAATTCTCGACCACTTGTTTCATCATTTGTTACATTGATGCTTTCCACAACTTTGTTCAACCTTAGATTGTAACACTTGCATGCTTTCCATGTACTTGAGTAACCAACAAGTACTCCTTTGTCCACATGAGAGTCAAACTTTCCCATTCTGCCATCTTCTCTTTTGATGTAGCATTTGTTTCCAAATACTCCGAAGTGCTTCACATTTACTGGTCTTCCTTTTTATAGCTCGTATGGAGTTTTGTCATTATTGTTTCTGAGCATTACTCCATTTTGAATGTGAATTGTTGTATGCACTGCATGTGTCCAGAAATATCTGTCAATTTGGAATCCATTAGCATTGCTCAAACGATTTCCTGTGTAATTGTCATCCATTATGATAATGTTCCTTTGTCATCCATTATCATTTGTTACATTGATGCTTTCCACAACTTTGTTCAACCTCAGATTGTAACACTTGTATGATTTCCTTGTACTTGAGTAACCAACAAGTACTCCTTTGTCCACACGAGAGTCAAACTTTCCCATTCTGACATCTTCTCTTTTGATGTAGCATTTGTTTCCAAATACTCTGAAGTGCTTCACATTTGTTGGTCTTTCAATTTGGAATCCATTATCATTGTTCAAACCATTTCTTGTGTAATTGTCATCCATTATGATAATGTTCCTTTGTCATCCATTATGATAATGTTCCTTTGTCATCCATTATGATTTGTTACATTGATGCTTTCCACAACTTTGTTCAACCTCAGATTGTAACACTTCTATGCTTTCCTTGTACTTGAGTAACCAACAAGTACTCCTTTGTCCACACGAGAGTCAAACTTTCCCATTATGCCATCTTCTCTTTTGATGTAGCATTTGTTTCCAAATACTCTAAAGTGATTCACATTTGTTGGTCTTCCTTTCCATAGCTCGTAGGGAGTTTTGTCATTGTTGTTTCTGAGCATTACTCTGTTTTGAATGCAAATTGTTGTATGCACTGCATGTGTCTAGAAATATCTGTCAATTTGGAATCCATTAGCATTGTTCAAACCATTTCCTGTGTAATTGTCATCCATTATGATAATGTTCCTTTGTCTTTGAACCACTCTCTGAACCAATCTATGAATCCATGCTATCGTCCACTATCATATATCTGTCCAAACATGCTAAGTGTTCTTACAAATCCATCTCTGTCCATACTATCCAAGACTCTACTACACAACTGTCCATAATGTTGACCCATTTATTACTATACTATCATGAAGTCTTCATGACAACAACTATCAAACTGTACTTCTACTAACTGACTACTCTGGATCTGTCTACTCAAACTCTACAAGCTGCTCGAAGGATGCTTCTTTGGTCTGTCACAACTATTGCATAGACTCCCCATGTCTAATATTCATGTTACATGGGAGTCTCTAAGCCGGATGGCTCAGAACAATTCCTGCTCTGATGTGTATTCATCATCATCTTCATTGGTAGATTCATCATCTCTTTGAGCTCTGACTTCTTTCTTTCTGTCTGTGGATTCATCTTTCACTACAATGCCTGAAAGTACAATCTCTTGAACTTGTTCCTTATTTACCTGTCCTTCTTTTCTTTCAATTGTTTTCCAAACCTTTATGTATCTAACATCTTTTTTTTTCTCTCTAGAATTTTCTTCATCTCGTTTTATTTCCAATCTTGCGATCTCTGGGAGCTGGTCTTTATTCACATGTTCTTCATGTTTTCTTATCCATACTTTCTTATATCTGATATCAATGTTCTCTTTCATGGAAGTATGATCATGCTTCTACAATCACTAGTTATGTGTCCATTGTTATGACATTTGTAACATTCAATGTTAGGTGGGGCCACATAGGCATTTCTTGATTGAACATTTTTATAATCCTCGCAATCTGCAACCTTTTGTCCAAAATTAGTACCATAAAAACAATGACCATAAAAGAAATTTGCATACTTGGGAGTGAGTGATCTTAGTTGTGGTCTAGTCCTTCTGAATTTCTGCCTTGACTGATCATGATCATGATTGAAGCTTCTTTGTGGCTTGAACATGGATGGTTTTCTTGAAGATGTATCTTCAATAGTTTTCTTAGATTCCGGTTGACCATGATTCCTTCCTTTGAGTACTTCTGCATAACTCTTTCTATTTGCTTCATTCTTTTTTTCTAGCAACTTAGAGTGCTTCTCTTCATTCTCTATAACTGATGTGGATGTTTCCGTCTTTTCAACATTCTTGTTGAGCTTGACAATTTTACTTTTCAATGTGACAACTTCTTCTTCAAGTTTCTCAATCTCTTCTTCTTTCTTCATTATCTGAGACTTCATGACTTCTTATATTCTTTTCGCTTCTTCAAGTTGAATTTTTAATTTGATTATTTCTTCTTCAAGTCCTTTCTCTTCTTGACCAAACTCTACCTCAAGCTGGTTTAGATCGTTATTTCTTTCCTTAAGATGATATGTCAATATCTTCTCTCTCATTTCTACTTCTTCCGTCTATGCTGCTATGTTGGCTTCCAAATATTGCTTTTGATATTCAAGATTTTTCACAATTAAAGCAAAACAACATACCTCTGGTGATTATGTACTCTTCATCTTCTGAATCTGTTTGACATGGTGAACAAAATTCTTCTTGATTTGTATCTGCATCTTCTTTGGCATTTTCTGAATCTGCGATGGGTGAAGAATATATGTCATGCAACTTATCCCAAACTTCTTTGGCTGATGAACATTTACCAACCTTTTCTCTTACCAGATTAGGTAATCCTTCCTAGATGAAATCCATTGCTATTTTGTTATTTTTCCTTAGTTCCTTCTTGGTTGCAGTCTTTGGTCTTTTTGAACCATCATATCTTGTAACCACTGATAGCCAAATATAATACCCTTGTTCCTGTAAAAATTCTTTCGTCCTTCCACTCCATAACTCATACTTTAAACCATTCTAACCATTAAACAATGGTATTCCATTCTCAGAATAATCCATGATCTCCTTCCAGTGGTTAAACTGTCTCCTGAAGGAACCAACTCTAATACCAATTGTTGGATTACTGGATTACTGAGGGGGGGGGGGGGGGGNGGGGTGAATCAATAATAGAGTAATTTAATCCTTTTTAACCATAAAATGCAAGTGTTATATCAATGTAGCATTATCATCCAATAGTTGTAGAGTAAATAAACAATGAACAAATGAGCAATCATACACATACACAGTACACTAGTGTTTTTACGTGGAAACCCAAAGTGGGAGAAAACCACGAAATGATTTTTCTTATATGTCTTTAAGAATTACATTCATTAGAAGCACCGACTTCCTTTGTTTTCTAGCTGCAATTGAAAGGAGGCTCCAACTCCCTAGTTTCTCAGGCTACAATCTGAAGGAAGCTCCAACTCCCCAATTCTCTGGCTACAACCAGAAGGAGGCTACAATCCCCTAGTTTCTCAGGTTACAACCTGGGGGAAGCTCCAACTCCCCAATTCTTTGGATACAAACAGAAGGAGGCTACAAACCCCTATTTTTTCCTTCTACAACAGGAAGGTGGCTACAACCACCTGTCCTTTCCCCATCCAACCGCCCCGATGTAGAAGTAGAATGATAGAACCACTGTCACACTATCACTGTGAGATATACTGTTGTAAACCTGTACCAATCAACTTGTAACAACCTGTACCAATAACCTGTGCCAACATGTACCATACATCAACCTGTACCATAAACAAATGCATCAACCATGCATCAAACCTGTACAAATAACCTGTGACAATAACCTGTCCAAACAACCTGTAATCAACCTATACCATAAACAAGTGCATCAACCATGCACCGACCTGAACCATCAATGAGTGCATCAACCATGCACCAAATATGTACCAATCATGCATCAAATACACATAAACTATGACTCATCAAGATGTACCAACATCATCAACTATACACCTCATGTATGTGCCAACTCATCAACTACTT
>ML785631.1:294029-328771 GCA_009831015.1 Picea engelmannii | reverse complement strand
AAAGGAAGACCAACAAATGTGAATCACTTTAGAGTATTTGGAAACAAATGCTACATCAAAAGAGAAGATGGCATAATGGGAAAGTTTGACTCTCGTGTGGACAAAGGAGTACTTGTTGGTTACTCAAGTACAAGGAAAGCATAGAAGTGTTACAATCTGAGGTTGAACAAAGTTGTGGAAAGCATCAATGTAACAAATCATAATGGATGACAAAGGAACATTATCATAATGGATGACAAAGGAACATTATCATAATGGATGACAATTACACAAGAAATGGTTTGAACAATGATAATGGATTCCAAATTGAAAGACCAACAAATGTGAAGCACTTCAGAGTATTTGGAAACAAATGCTACATCAAAAGAGAAGATGTCAGAATGGGAAAGTTTGACTCTCGTGTGGACAAAGGAGTACTTGTTGGTTACTCAAGTACAAGGAAATCATACAAGTGTTACAATCTGAGGTTGAACAAAGTTGTGGAAAGCATCAATGTAACAAATGATAATGGATGACAAAGGAACATTATCATAATGGATGACAATTACACAGGAAATCGTTTGAGCAATGCTAATGGATTCCAAATTGACAGATATTTCTGGACACATGCAGTGCATACAACAATTCACATTCAAAATGGAGTAATGCTCAGAAACAATAATGACAAAACTCCATACGAGCTATAAAAAGGAAGACCAGTAAATGTGAAGCACTTCGGAGTATTTGGAAACAAATGCTACATCAAAAGAGAAGATGGCAGAATGGGAAAGTTTGACTCTCATGTGGACAAAGGAGTACTTGTTGGTTACTCAAGTACATGGAAAGCATGCAAGTGTTACAATCTAAGGTTGAACAAAGTTGTGGAAAGCATCAATGTAACAAATGATGAAACAAGTGGTCGAGAATTAAAAGAAGAAGAAAATGAGTCAGTGGAACAGCTTTACGAAGAAGAAGCAAAAGATGAAGAAGGGTTCAAGAAAATGAAGTGCAGACAACAACCTCTACATCAAGGTTAAGCCAGAAATTTGCAAAGGATATGCAGAATGAATTTGAAATGTCATTACTCGGAGAACTATCCTTCTTTTTGGGTCTTCATATACGTCAAAGCAACTGAGTAATTTTTATTTCTCAAACTAAGTATATCAGAGAAATGCTAAAGAGGTTTGGAATGGAAGATTGCAAACCAGTTACCACTCTTATGCAAACCAGTTGCAAGTTGAGCAAAGATGATGATTCAAAGTATACATACCAAAGGTAATACAAGTAATTGATTGGTAGCTTACTATACGTGACAACATCCAGACCAGGTGTAATGTAGGCAGTTGGACAGGTGGCATGATTTCAAGTAGCACCAAAGGAATCACATGTATTAGCAGTGAAGAGGATTTTCAAATATCTCAAAGGAACAAAAGAGTTTGGATTATGGTATCCAAAAGGAAACGAGCTATCACTTATTGCCTACACAAATGCAGATTGGGCAGGTTGCATTGATGATTGACAAAGCACTAGTGGATCAACGTTCTACTTGGGTGGGTGTTTAGTATCTTGGTTAAGCAAGAAATAATCATCAATATCTTTATCTATAGCCAAAGCATAGTATATTGCAGCAGCGGAATGTTGTACTCAGGCTCTATGGATGAAACAAACTTTGACACATATACAGGTTAAGTATAATGAGCTCATTCCAATCTATTGTGATAATACAAGCGCCATCGATATCTCAAAGAACCCAATGATGCACTCCAGGACAAAACACATTCCAATCAAGTATCACTTTCTATGGGAACAGGTTGTAGAGAAGAACATCAGAGTTGAGTATGTGGGCACAAAAGAACAAGTGGCAGACATATTTACAAAACCGCTTCCACAGGAAGCCTTTTAGTATCTTCGCTAGAGACTCTCAATAATTTCTACTCCAAAATGAAAGTTTTTTAATGCTTATCTTATATGTCTTAGATTTACACAAGGAAGCACCATAGAGAGGACAGTTTAGGTTGGGAGATTAGTTTCAGGAAGAGTTCATCCAGGGCGAGTATCCCCAAGGATAGTTCAATTAGGGGGAGTAGCCCCGGATGGAAAGATACATTTTCCATTGATGACAAAGGAGGAGAGATTTATCAGATGCAGAGCACAAAGGCATGGTTCCAAGGGGAGCGATGGTCACAAGGGGAGCATGAGTGACATGACTTCAGTATTTCATCAGAGTGTTTCCATAAATAACAAAGGGGTATATTGTTGATTAATTGGGTTGTTTTCCATTGATGTCAACCCTTGAAGCAAATCTGATAGTGAATTCTGGTAGCACAATGGTTTGGGTAATGGACCCAAGTTTGTTTGATGGATAATGGTACGAGTTTTGATATATTTGTAGGAAAGACTATTCTAGATGGATAGTACATGTCATGCCATTTCCAGTGGTATGTGGAACGTTACATAACTCCTCACGGTTAGAGAGCTATGGCCATGTGAAGTTGGAGAACCCTCATGAGTCATCTAGAAGCCCCAAAAGGTCAAATAAGTCAAAGTGTTTGCAAAGAAGAAATTATTTAAATAATAAAGTGAAGTGATGAGTGTACTATAAGTCAAAGAGGATACAAAAAAATATATTTAAATAATAAATTTAATGGAGAAATTACTAAGTGGACAAGTGGTTAGAAGTGGGTTAGCCCTAAAATAAGGAAAGTAGTTTAAGAGATATTAGAAGGTAAATAATAAAGTGAAGTGATGAGTGTACTACAAGTCAAAGTGGATACAAAATAAATTATTTAAAAATTTAATGGAGAAATTACTAAGTGGACAAGTGGTTAGAAGTGGGTTAACACTAAAATAAGGAAAGTGAGTTAAGATGGTTAAAAGGTAACCCCTTGAGGAAGCTACATGAAAGTATAAATAAGAGGCAATGATCTCTCATTTTTCATTACACCATTGAATACATACAAGTCACTGAGGTGACTAAAGGATATCTAAGTTGAATTTCAGAGGGAAGGTGAAGTAAAGAAGGTCGAAATTCAAAGGAGGATAAATTAATTTGATGATGCTTTCTAAGATATGTTATTTATAGGTAATCTCACCATTTTCGCAATATCATTTTTTATAGAATGATTCATACCGTGAAATTGTGAGGTCATTGAGGAAACATATCCAAGTAGCTGTGATAAAAATTTCATCTTTTGGGTTGTTGTATTTTTGGAGTTACACTCTGTGGAAAATAGGGTTTATGGCCAGTCCTGAAACTAGTCTAAAATAGGTGTTTCAGGTAAAAACGTCATAAATTCTTCATAACAGATCCAAATTCAGTAATACCAAATATATTGGTTAGAGTATAGTCTTTAGTATTTTGTGTACCATTTTCATATCCATACAACAAATATTCCATGTGGGGCATGCTCTACAAGTTCGCTTTCTAGAATAAGTCAGAATTCAATAAGGTATGTCATTTTTGCTATAACTCCTTTTATGAGAGGATCCAAGTAGTGAAACCTAGAGGAATTGCATAAAAGACACTGAAAAACATTGTGTATTACTTTTAGATCTTTATACATTATAGGTACATAGTTATGATTATTGCAAGTTAGGGTTGTTGACTAATCCAAAATTAGTCATGTGAGACTAAAGTAAAGTTTGATGAAAATGATAGTCTCTTATTGTTAAAGTTAAGGAAGGTTTGCAGGTATCTGATCATATACACCAGGTCTATTACGGAGTTACAAATCAGATTTGGATGATGAAATTGATGAGGGCTTTTGGTTGAGGTACATGTTGGGTACATGGTTGAGACAAGTAGTTGATGAGTTGGCACATACATGAGGTGTATAATTAATGATGTTGGTACATCTTGATGAGTCATAGTTTGTGTATTTGATGCATGATTGGTACATATTTGGTGCATGGTTGATGCACTCATTGATGGTATAGGTCAGTGCATGGTTGATGCACTAGTTTATGCTATAGATTGATTACTGGTTGTTTGGATAGGTTATTGTGACAGGTTATTTGTAAAAGTTTGATGCATGGTTGATGCATTTGTTTATGGTACATCTTGAGGTACAGGTTGATGTTTGGTATATGTTGGCATAGGTTATTGGTACATGTTGTTACATGTTGATTACAGGTCGATTGTTACAGGTTTACAATATTATATCTCATAGTGATAGTGTGACAATGGTTCTATCATTCTACTTCTATGTCAGGGCAATTGGACGGGGCAAGAACAGGTGGTTGTAGCCACCTTCCAGTTGTAGCCAGAGAACATAGGGGGTTGTATCCTCCTTCTAGTTGTATCTAGAGAATTGGGGAGTTGGAGCTTCCCTCAGGTTGTAGCCTGAGAAACTAGGGAATTGTAGCCTCCTTCTGGTTGTAGCTAGAGAATTGGGGAGTTGGAGCTTCCTTCAGGTTGTAGCCTGAGAAACTAGGGGGTTGGAGCCTCCTTCCAGTTGTAGCTGGAAAACAAAGGAAGTTGGTTTTTCCAATAAATGTAATTCTTAAAGACATATAAGAAAAAACATTATGTGGTTTTCTCTCACTTTGGGTTTCCACGTAAAAACACTGGTGTATTGTGTATGTGTATGATTTCTCATTTGTTCATTGCTTATTTACTTTGCAACTATTGGATGATAATGATACATTGATATAACACTTGCATTTTATGGTTAAAAAGGATTAAATTGCTCTATTATTGATTCACCCCCCCCTCTCAGTAATCCAACAGTACGTCCAATTAATCCGCCCACAAGAATATTAGGAGCCAGATATATTATTATAGCGACAAAATACTTGACCAGATGGGCAGAGGCAGCAACAGTAAAGGATTGCAGCGCAGAGACTACAACGCGCTTTTTATTTGAGAATGTAGTGACAATATTTAGATGTCCAAGAATATTAATGAGTGATCAAGGGACTCACTTCATCAACAGTACAATTGAGGCAATGCTTGAAGAATTTAAGATATACCACCATAAGAGTACTCCTTACCACCCTCAAGCAAATGGAACAATGGAAGCCTTCAACAAGATTTTGGAGAATGCCTTGATAAAGATTTGCAATATAAACAGAGACGATTGGGATTTGAAGGTATCAGTAGTACTTTAGGCTTATAAAACTACCTGGAAAAAATTAACAGGACAAACACCCTTTATATTGGTGTATGGACATGAGGCAGTAGTTCCCTCAATTATTTGATACCAAGTCTACGCATTGCATCAATTTCAGACATGATAAAAAATGGCACAGTGCATGAAAGATTGGCTCAATAGATGGAATTAGAAGAGGGCATAATCATGGTAGGTTTCTATCAAGAGGTACAAAAAGAAAAATATAAAGCATGACATGACAGACATATTAAAAATAAGAAGTTTAAGGAAGGAGATATGGTTCTCCTCTATGACAGTAAATACTTGCAGCACCCAGGGAAGCTTAGAATGCATTGGCTAGGGCCATATCAGATAAAGTTTGTTATAGATGGAGGTGTTGTACAACTGCAAGACTTAATAGGAAAGGAAGTGCAAGGAATGGTGAATGGTAGTAGACTAAAAATGTATAGGGACAATCGACCTACTAACTCTCAATAGTGCAGTGCAGTAAGTAGATGTGTACATATTTTAAATAGTAAGGAGATAAAAGAAGAAAAAGGAAAATAAAAACAGAAAAAATGAAGAAAAAAGCCAAAAAGAAGTAGTTAAGAGGAATAAGTGATACTCGGGAATGACAATGCACGGAAATTGGTGCGACATAATTTGGAAGACTGCGCACAGGAAAATTAGGCTACACACAAATAACTGGAAAAAAGTGAAAAATAAGACAGAACGTTAATGACTGGGTCTATAAAAAGGGAAAAGCATAGGCAAGTTCGACACTTAGCGATTTTTTAGAAAATGATCACGCGAAAAGGGTGATTGAGCAAGAGGGGAAGTTAGTCATTTGTGTGCAAGACTAATTAGATGGCACCCCAAAAGGTTGGTGCTCCAAGTCGATTTGTACGAGTAACCCGACAATCAAGCATGAAGAAAGAAAGAATGGAAGAACCAGAGAATTTTGTGGAGCTAGAAGACGTGACAACATCAAAGGCTGAATCGATTGGTCCCACCATGATAGAGGAAGAACCATCAATCGTGGAACAAGTGCAAGTGGGTCAAAGTGCAGAAAACCCTAAAGGCAGAGTGAACCCTAATTCTAAAAACCTTATAGAAAAGGACATATAGAAACAACAAGTCGCAGAAGAAGTTGAAGGCCAGCAGGAAATGGAGGTAGAGGAAGAAGAAGAACCCGAGGATGAAGCCATAGAAGAAACTCGGCTGAGTCAAAGGAGGAAAGCACCAAGCGTAGTAGAAATTACTTTACCCCATATTCCAGACGTTGTAGTTGTAGTGGACGACATGTTAGGGAAGGTGTTGAAGCTAAAGTATGCGAACCATGACATAAATGACACAACGAAGTTTCTTGACTTTGTGCAGGAAGTATACTTGGAGAATAGGGGGGAGGTAGGATCCCTAGGGAAACCTATTTTGGATCTCACGCAGTGGGTTACAGGTCTCTAAAACTCATGCATTATGAATCTGTTGAACATACCGCATTTTGGGCACGGTAAAAATGTAGGCCTTTGTGAAAAAAAACTATTAGCCAAGGTACATGGTGATATCATGTGGATGGACATGTTGGTCCCCATAGATATGGATATCATAGCTAAGATCACAAGGTTTCCTATTAGCGGGGCATAGCCAGAAGATTATTTGGACAATAAAGCCAAAGATAAAGAAATTTCAGAGGAAGTGAAAGCACAATTCGAGACAAACAAGGGAACTAGAGGATTAATCATCAAGGATATTAACGACCATGCAACAAAGTTTGCTGCAAAAATGATGGCTTGAAAACTGTTGAGAAAATGCAGAAAGTAAGAAGCCCAAGCATAAGTGATAGCAATAGTTGTGCAATGCGCAAAGGGCGTGGTGTTCAACTGGGCACCATACTTGTTGAATCAATTTCTGGTAGATTGTAGAGATGCACGGGATAATGGAACATAATTCCATTACTCCTGGTTGCTAATACTGATAGCATTGGTGGGCTGGTAGGAGCCCATTTTTTTTTATCTTTTTTAGACATGAAGGGGAAATGTTATACAACACACTATGAAACTTTGTAGCGGGCAAAGGACCCCAAGGACCAGCAAGCCAACAACATGGTATTTGTCATGTTCTTGGAGGATATGTAGCAAAAGACAACCAATGTCTAGAGGATCCCAATTGAATTGGTTCAAGGAAATGAATGGATTGCTAATTTCAAAGCTTCAAGACATCATTTATGGATTCGGGCCACATGGAAACCAAAGAAGAAGTGGATGGAAATGAGATATTACACAACAAGGGAAGAGGTAGACTAGATTGTGAAATATTGGCCTGCGTAGTGGAAGGTTCCAGCAACATAAAAGAAAGGAACAAAACCTAAGGATCTAGCATAAGCAGGAACATCCAAAAAGACAAGCAGTCCAACAGAAAATACAAGGAAGGTTGCAGAGCATGGCCAAGATTCAGGAAGCAACACAACCAACAAAAAGCCCAGAAAGACACGGTGTCAAGGATAGAAGTAAAAAAGGATGGAGAGAAGGATAGCTCTCGTTCGGAGGAAGTAAAAGATGGGGAAACAACATATAATAAAAATGGGGCGTAGACCTCAACCCCGACAAAGAAGAGAATTGGAGTACAGCTGGCAGAAATAAGGATAAATATGAAGTATCACACGAATCCTCCAACCATCGCTATTATAGAGGACGATGTTGACTTGGTCGCAAACAAAGTCCAAGATAGAGGAGAGGATGTAGTACCCGCAACACAGGCACAAAGGGAAGAAATCATGGAAAAATTAGTAGAAGTACACAACATATTACAGAGAGTGCAACTAAATACAATGCATCATCTAGGAGCCCAACAGACAGAAAAAGCACAGGAAACATCAACACAGAAAGAGAAAGAAGAGACCATGAAGACAGTAGTAGTGAGTAGTGACATATTCAAAGTCACACAAGAAATGTTGGAGGTGGATGAAAACAAAACACATAGACTGGTAACGGACATGGAACATATGGAGTTGGTCTTGGTGAAAATACCCACGAAGGCATTATATAGACTACAAGCAAGTGTAATGCAGGAAGTATAGTCTAGAGCTAGGGCGGATGCCACCAACCTAGCACTCGGTCATGAGGTAAAGGAGATTTTACAAGTCACATGTGAGCAAATCATGTTGGAAAAAGAGGAAGAGAAGCAACACACAAATAATTTAGAGAATAAGCTACAGAGGTATAAAAGAGCATACCAGACTGCACGCAGACACAAAAAGTTACATCATAAGAGAAGATACAACAAATTGCACAGGCCATGGAGAGATAATAAAAAGAAATAGCGGAGTTAACAGAGAAGTTAACTCCAAGCACACCTCCAAAAGTGCAGGAGCGGAGAGAGCAAGAGGCTACTATGCACATAAAGAGTATAACACATGAGGTTAAGGAAGTGGCAGAATTGTATGACATGACTGCACAGATTTGGACCAGCCTAGAAGAGGATGAAAAGATTCAATAGTTGGAGCAGAGGGAGGAAAAAATGAATGTGGCAGTTCAGGACTTGAAGAAGAGACAGAAAACCATGGACATATCTCTTAGAATGAAGGTCACCCAGGAACTAAAAAACTTGCAGGCAAAAGTAAAGACTATGTAGGAACATAAACAAGCAAGGCGGGCTTAGTTGGATCCATTTCAACAATAAGCAGTAGGAATGATAGACGAGCTCCAAACAGAGAAAGGAAGATGGGAACATGCACTAGAAGAAAGAAAAGAAGTGTTAATAGAGCACATAACAACGCAGGGTTTGGAGACACTAGCAGGTAAGAGCGCAGAAGCCAAAAAGAAAGAGACATAATTAGGAAAGAAGTTTCATGCGTTGGAGGTAGCGCTACAGAAGGTGCACTAAGGGGAAGTGGCTTTGGACGAGCCACATGTTAGTTGGGGGCCTGTTGGAGAAGAATATGATCCAGGTGGATATCGGTGGCCACCCACCTATTCCACTGGCTCAAAAAATAGTTTTCCACCTGGGCAATTTTTGTTTTTCAGCAGGTTTTCGGGTTCCAAACTTCTGAGGCTGTTTTGAGGCCCTAAACCACGTTTTTTGGGGATTTGGGGCCCAGGTGACTATCTAAGGCTAAGGTAACAATATTATTCAAAGCTCTTGTATATATATCATGTTTACATAGTTCATGTACATATCATGTATATCTATTTCTTAGAAGAAAATATGTTCAAGGAAAACAATACCTATGGAAGAATAAAAGGATAAGGATTATTATTACGATGACTACAAGTCAAGCAATACACATGAAAAAGATGAAGTATGTTGACAATATTTGGTAACAATCCCCATGGAAGCTATTATATAAGTAACAACTGCCAGATAAGTCGAAATCAAAATCAAACCTGAAGAGACCAAGAAGAAGTCAAAACAGAAAGAAGTCAACAATCAAGAGGAAATTAGAAAAAGACTTGTGACGTTTTTCAAAAGGCAATAAGGGTGCAAGACATAAGCATGGACTCTCTTAGACAGAGGGAGTTGATTACAAAATTCCAAAAGAAGAGCATGCATTCATGTATGAAGCAAGGATTAGGAGGGAGCTCGTCCTAAGTGATATGATCCATTGAGGATTATGAAGTATCTATCCTTATTCCCATTGAAAGTAGCAACCATGATAAACAACACATGTTCAAAAGAAGTCTTCTTCATAAAGAATCCTCAAAGTATCCTTGGTTGTCCATCTACATCCATGATCCTATGATGAAAGGAAAAAGTTGGAATCTTCAGGGCATGGAATCTATAGAAGACTCCATGGACCCAAGAGCTAAAGTGAAACATGAGGAAGAACATGAAGATTCCAAGAAAGAAAGAAAAGCCAGAACAACCAGTTATTATACCGAAAATCACAAGACTACCAGCTTGGTTTGAACCCACTAGAAGAAATCAAACAGAAGAAATGGAACTTATGATGAAAAACAATATATGTAAGAAATTGTGAAAAAGGGTTATGAATGGAAGCATTGCGAGATTCAGAACTAGAGGTTCTTCCAGAAGGAGGAGAAGACTATGATAGCATCTTGTTCCCGTAAACTTGATATACCTCTATCTGAGCTATTATATCTCCTACAATATCCATGGATTGAAGTTTACATCAGTTGGTTGCAAAAGACAGTTTTCCTAATAGAGAATTGTGAGGAAGAAGCTTATGTAAAGCAATCTCAAGGTTTTGAGGTATACCAGAAAGAGACCCATGTAAGCAGATATAATAAGACCTTGTATGGATTTAAACAACTTGATGCAGAGTATCTCATATACAACAGAAGCGTCATGAAAAATTTCTATGACACAGTATCTCATATCCATGGAAAACTCTCATGATGATAGGAGAAGTGCTACTTGGATATGTTTCAGTTTGAGCCTTGCCATGATGTCATTAGCTAGCAGGAAACATAAGTGTTGAATTCGACCATGATATATATTGTAATGATCAGAGCTACATGAAGCCTTTAGAGAAAACCAGTGTTCCATAACAAGACCAAAGTACATTGAGATCAAGCATTACATTCTATGTGATGAAGTCCAGAAAAGAGAAGTGGTTCTCCAATATATCTCCGCAGATGAGCAGATAGTAGATATTTTGGTAAAACCTCTATCCAAGATGAAAAGTTTGCAAGTTGGGGCTCGTGGAGACGATTTCCTTATTAAAAAAGGAAGAGATTACTCCTAGGTTGGGACGGAGCACTGATGTGTTATTGATTTATGGACAATCATTTTTCAGTTCGAAAAATGGTCCGGGATGAACAGTTCCTTTCCAGTTAGGAAAGTGGTTTGAGATTTCTGACGAACAGGCATTTTCCAGTTTGAAAAATGGTTCAAATCGGACAATCATTTTCGTAATGAAAATAGTCCGATAGATTGCCAATGTACCATAAACATCAATTCCCCTTGTGGCCACTGTGGGGGAATGGTCTAGGACAATAATTCTTCTTGGCAGTCACTCTGAGTAGTGGTCAAGTAGAATGGTCTGCCTCATCGGGCAGTCAGTCTTTTGAAGTTCACAGTTGTGAGCAGTTTCGAAGAATGGTTCATTTTGGAGGTTGGTGCAGGACAATCATTTCCATTAGGAAATGGTTCGGATAGTCATTCCCTAGGGCAGACTCATTCTATTCAGGTTGCACTTTTATTAGTTCCAGAGGAATGGTCCAAGTTCAACAATTAGGGACAGGCACTCCCTAGGGCAGACTCATTCTCTTCAGGTTGCACTATAATTAGTGTCAAAAGAATGGCCCAGTTAGGTGAATGGTCCAAGCTCAGAAATCAGGGGACAATTATTCTTCTGTGTTTGAGAAGAATAGTCTAGATATCCCATGGCTGATGTTTTACTTTCTAAGGGCAAATGCTCTTCCAGATCTCATAGGTGTGAGTGGAAGAATGGCCTAGATGACTTAGTTTATATCATGATATTGTTTCTATGCAGATTGATATCAGATGATATGATTGCTTTGGAGACTGTATGTCTCTAGACAGTAGATGTATGCTACTATGGTGGATATGTTCCACTGGTTGTGACTATGTGTCACTGATTAAGTAGTCATGTGCTACTTGGTGTGGTTGTGTACCATTAGATAGTAGTTGTGTACTACTATGTATAGACACGGTTGTGTTCTATTGAATGGCATTGTTCTGATTTCCATGGAGACCATCACTATTGTTGGAAATGATTACCAACTAGATGGATAGTCAATGTGTTGGTGGACAAATATTCTCCAGGTGGAAAATGGTCAAGAACAGTTATTCTTCTAGGACGTATGCCCATATCAGAAGAATAGTCCTTGTAGCACATGGTGTGGCCTCCAACATATGTTAGAACAATTATTCTTCTAGGACATATGTCTGGATTAGAAGAATGGTTTTTGTATCACTCTGTGGAGTGAGTGACTTATTCAACATCATGCCCGATTAATCAGATGGAGTATGGCTTCGAGAGCTGATGCAGTTGATGCTATCAAATGATACTGATAGTGATGATGGTGTTGGTGATCTAATCATGAGATAGCCTGTGTGGCTATGATGATTCTATCGGTTGAATGGTATGTTTGTGCTCAAGACCGTTCCCTTCAATACCTCCCTAGCTAGGAGGGAGTGTTGATATTATGGTAGTTGCGAGAGGTATTAACCTCCACGTGTAACCCTGACAAGAATAGAATATTTCAGGAAGCAAGAGAAACCCTAAAACGATGGATAATAACCCTAGGAGGCAAGTCGGCTCAAGAGAATATTTATTATTGAGTTATTAACCTCCATAAGTAGATGTCAGCCCAATTAGGTCACTTGGAAGACTATAAATAAGAGGGAGCTAGAGCTCATTTTCCACCTCACCTCTCATAACTGCATAAGGCCAATGGTGTGCAAGTTTGGAGAGGAGTTGCAGCTGCAACTAGAAAATTTCGGTTTTGGCTTTGACTTTCTCTTGGTTATGGTTTGGAATTTTTGCTTGGTCTTTGGTTATTCTTGCTTGGTGTGCTAGCCCTGGAGAGAGGTATGCTACCTTGATTGGCTATTAAGCCTAGGGTTTGCTTCCAAAATTATTCTCTGTCAAGGTTAAGGTGTTCGGAGGTGGCTTCGGCCTATGGTTGGGTGACAATATTGCTATATTGTCTATGGTTAAACGAGCACACCTATTATTTCTAACACTTCATTCATTTTCTCTTCATTTACGTGTTCTTGTTTTCTTTTCCATACTTTATTATATCTAATACCAGTGTTCTCTTTCATAGAAGTATCGAACATGCTTCTATAATCATGAGCTATGTGTCCATAGTTATGGAATTTGTAACATTCAATGTTATGTGGGGCCACATAATCATTTCTTGTTTGAACAATTCTTCCATAAGCCCTGCAATCTGCAATTTTCTATCCAAAGTTAGTATAATAAAAACAATGACCATAAAAGAAATTTACATACCTGGGAGTGAATGATTTTCTTTGTGGTGTAGTCCTTTTGAATTCCTGCCTTGGCTGATCATGATCATGATTGAGGTTTCTTTGTGGCTTGAACATGGATGATATTCTTTTGTAGTCTTCTTCTTGAGTCTTTTGAACTTCTGGAATGTTCTTCTTCAAGGGCTTGCATTCTTCCTTCTTTATTGAAACTTTAATGACTTATGCATAAGTCTTTGGCTTCTCTTCATTCTTCCTCTCTGGCAACCTATGGGGATTCTCTTCAATTGATGATGTAGATGTTTCTCTCTCTTCAACATTCATGTTGAGCTTGAAGATTTTGACTCTTAGTGTGAAAACGTATCCTTCAATCTTCTCAACGTCTTCTTCTTTCTTCATCATCTGAAACCTCATGACTTCTTCTGTTCACTTTGCTTCTTCAAGTTGGATCTTCAATGTGATTATTTCATCTTCAAGTTATCTTTCTCGTTGACTAAATTCTGCTCCATGGTTCTTTTCCTTTTCAATCTCAGGATTGTCTTCTATTTCATTAGGGTTTTCTATCTCATCACTTTTATTCTTCAAATACAGTCGTTTAATTTCAAGATGTTCTCTCTCTTCACAATTAAATCAAAAGAACCCACTTATGTTGATTACGAACTCTTCTTATTTTGAATTTGTCTGACATGATGAGCATCTTACCTCTTATTCTGTACGTGCATCTTCTTAAACAATCTCTGACTCTGTAATGGGAGAAGAATAGATATCATGTAGCTTATCCCAAAGTTCTTTAGCTAATGAACATTTTCCCACTTTGTCCTTTATTGAATCAGACAATCCTTCCAAGATAAAATCCATCATTATTTTGTTGTTCCTTTTCAATTCCTTCTTGGCTACAATATTTGGTTTCTTTGTAGCATTGTATCCTGTAACTATTGAGTGTCGAACATCATATCCTTGTGCCTGTAAAAATATCTTCATCCTGCAACTCCACAATTCATACTTCAGACCCTTCTAACCATTGAGCATTGGTGCTCCATTCACACTGTACTCCATGATATACCTTCCAATGGTTAAACTGTTTCCTTGAAGTAACTTGCTCTGACACCAATTGTTGGAATACTGAGAGTGGGGGGTATGAATTAGTATGAGCACTTTATACCACTTTTAACCACGATATATATTATTTTACTTTCACAACGATGTTCAACATTATATCAATTATGAATGAATCCAATATATATATATATATATATCATAAGCATGTAAACATAAGTAACATCACATCAAGAACACAGTACACCCATATTTACATGGAAACCCAAATGGCAGAAAACCACATAATGTTTTCTTATATATATCAAGAATTCATTCATAGGAAGCACCAACTTCCCAATTCTCCAGCTGCAACTAGAAGGAAGCTACAACCCCCTATTCTTAGGCTCCAACCTAAAGGAAGCTACAACTCCCTGAAATCTTTGGATCCAACCTGAAGGAGGCTACAACCCTTGGGTTCTCTCACTCCAACCAGAAGGTGGCTACAACCACCTAGTTCTTAGGTTCCAACCTGAAGGAAGCTCCAAATCCCTGATTCTCCGGCTCCAAATGGAAGGAGGCTACAACCCCCTTTCCTTGCCCTATCCTGTCACCCTAAAGTATAAGTGTAGACCAACTGTCACTACCACAATCACTGCCATTGTCACTGTCACTACCACTGTCATAACCAATCATTGTCTCATCCATGAAACTAGATCCACTCTCATCTGCATGCAACTCATGCCAAGATCACCGAGAGCATATATCAAACCATATGCTCAACAACACCAACACATGCATCTACCAAGAATGTACCAATATCATTGCATACCATCACAAGATATGTGTCTCAACCAAGTACCCACTTGTACCATGTATCAACCATGCATTGACATGTACCATCAACCACGTACCACAACATGTACCACAATAATTGCATCAACCATGCACCAACACCTATACCAAACCGTGCATCAACCATGCACCTCAACCTGTACCAAACTGTGCATCAACCATGCACCTCAACACCATACCATGTACCAGTCCTTTACCATACCATGTATCAATCATGTACCATACCAAGTGTCTCAACCATATACCATATCATGCCATACACCATATGCTAATAAACCAAGATGTGAACCAACAATGTATCTCACCAAGTAGACCTCAACCAACATGTACCATGCATCCAATGATGTGCCTCAAGTCATAAACCAAAGCTCACAAGCACATGCCTCAAGCATGATCCTTAATATCACCAAGATGCAACCTCATAACATAATATACCAAGCCTCAAGTATGCATCATAACATGCAACCAACCCATACACCAAGATATCCAATGATGATTCTAATCAATGTACCATAACATCACCAAGATGTACCATATCACATACTATCATTACCATGCATGTACCATAACACCATAATAATAACCCTTAAGACTTACCTTTGATCCTGTAGCTGACCTGTTGTATTGTAAACTGACCTGTAACTCTTCCACAATCCTCAGCAACCTAGTACCAACATCCCTTCACAACCTTTCACAAGTCCCTTTACATATACATGACTTGCTCTTCTACAACCCGCAAATATCCGTGCTTTCCTCCGCTACAACCAACATACATCTGCGCCCTGCTGATCTGCAACTCACAGATACCTTAGAAACTAGGGTTACTGAAGCTTGTTGCAACCCCGATACTTTCACCTTCGACCTTCCTTCATAACCTCAGAAAAATGTCGTCACAAACTTGTCAAAAGATCACAATATTAAACCATAACAAACACTATATAGATATTTAATTGTAAGTGTGTGTGTACTTATGAGAGACTCCTTGAGGTGTTTATATACTAATACTAGGTAACCTATTTCCTTATTTTATGTGTTTCTTGTTACAACTGTTGATGATTGCAACTACGTGAGACATTCTCTAGATTACAAACCTGATAGAAATCCCCTGAGAGGGGTGTGTGGTTACTATCTGAGAAAGAGTTGGAATGTAGAGATGGCCTCCTCCTTGCAGAGAGTTGAGAAGAACTCCAGATGACTCTCCTGTGTAACGCAGTGAGAAAGGAGATCTACATAGTTGGATGTGTCTGTGGATGAGCACAAGGTGAATGCATGAAATCCCAAAGTGTTGGGTGCATTGTCATGATAACATAAATGGAGATGATGTATTAGCCTCCTCTGAGCAGAGAGTTGATGAGAAACTCCAGATGACTCTCCTATGTAATGTAGTGGGAAAGAAGATATGTTGAGTGGACGTGCATGTGGATGAGCACAGGTGAACGTGATCCTAGTGGCTGAGCACTAGAAGTGGTTCTTCTGTGTAATGCAGTGAGGTAGAGATATGGACATCCATATGGATGTGCCCCTAGTGGATGAGCACTAGTGGGTGTATGAGATCCCTTGCTATATTGCTCAAGAGTCAGACTTGCTTGTAACCCTAATTGTAATGTAAAGGGTACGGGTCGGCCCCACCTTAATGTAAAAGATAATTAATATGATAATGATTAATTATATTTTGAGTTTTTGAGGTCGGCCCTATTGTGCCAAAAGACGCATCATTTGATGTGACAAGTCTTATATAAATAAAGGTGAATCCCCATTGAGGAAACACACTTATCATTGTGTCATCTCATGATTTCAAAAGTTGTGGTATGAAATTATGAGAATTGTAGCACCCTCTTGTGTGCTAGGTTTGGTGATGAAGTGGGAGGTCTTTCTCTTGAGAAATATAACAAATGATTGGTTGGGTTTTCTTCCCTTGTTGAGAAGGGTTTTTCAGGATACTTCTTGTGTTCTTGTGCATGGTTATTCTTCTTGTGATCTTGGTTTACTGAAGTAGTTATGGTTCAAGTAATGATTAAACAAATTTTTTAAAGAGGACACATGAGCCATAGCTCATTGAAAATCTAACATGGTATCATAGCAGGCTTAAAGAAGACCATTGCACACAAATAAAATTGAAGGTAAGGTCTACCAATTATGTGGTAAGATGAAGACGAGGAGGGTCTGATCCTTTCCTTAGAAAAATTTATGTGGTATATCTATCCCTTGAAACAAACTGAAATGAATGGGAGAAAGAGGTCGGAACCCAGGAGAAGGACCAAAACCTATTAGAAGAGGTTGGAACCTAGAGAGAAGGTAGTCGCAGGCCTAAGGAGCTTGGCCTACCCTAAACTGCAACCACTATAAAAGAACCCGACCTGTTCTGAGGCTCCTCCACAGCTTTCGCAAATACACCCCAACAACGAACACCTAAATAAGAAGGGTTGAACCCCTTCTGTAATAAAATCAAGGCCGTCGCAGCAAATAATAAGGTTGTCCAATGAGGTAAAGACAATGATAAGGTTGTCCGGACCCCTTCTGTAGTAAAATCAAGGTTGCCACAGAAAATGATAAGGTTGTCCAATCAAGACAAAGACAATGGTGAGGTTGTCCAGGCAAATGATAAGGCTGTCCAAAAATCTGTGACTGTCCAGGAAAAGACAATAATGAAGTTGGTGTCCTATGCAAAGTCTATTTCAGTCCAAGGGTATTAAAAGGAGTATTGTTTTCATTTTCCAGACAGACCGTGGAATAAAAAATGTGTAAGCTTCTTGTAACATGCCAAGGAATGTGGGAAGAAGTAATGTGTTGAGAGAGGAATATTTAAAGGGACATAAGCACACCTCAACACTCAACCATCATTCTTCACTCAGACAAAACTTCTCGATTGACAGATGTGGAGATTGGTATTCAAATACAAGTATTTTCTGATGATCAAATTGTAAGTATTTTTTAAAGTTTCATTCATATGGGAGTGACTTATTTTTTGTCTAAGTAGATCAAAGGGTGCTTTAAAACTTTGGGACATTAGAGCCAACAAAGTGGTCCATGAATACTTGAGAAGTCTTGGCATAGACTTCAGCTATGATGGGAAGCATTTTGCATCTTCTTACGATATTTCCAGTGAGAAGTCTATTGTTGTTTAAGATTTTCGAATTCAAGTTCCTTTATCAAATCAAGTCTATGTGGAAGCATATACTTTCCCATGCATACACTATCATCCAGTTGAAGCTAATCTTGTCGACAATTCAAATCGAAACTACAATGCAATATTCACATCTAATCCACCATTTAAATTAAACAATTACAAACAATTTGAAAAGCATGAAGTTTCAGGGTCTCCAATTCGATGCAGCTTCAGTCAAGATGTTAGGATGGTGTTGTATCAATATTTGAGTAAAAGATGAGAAAATAAAGGCTCCCAAGCAAGGGGATAATGTCCATAGTCAGTTAGAGAAGACCTTCACTAACATTGATTACTCAGAAGAATAAAACATGGAGTAAGCTCTAGAATTTCAGTCAATAGAATATGAAGAGTCTCTTCCTCCAAGGAAAAGAGAATAGCAAAATGAATCTTTTGGTATGGTGTCAAGAAAATATGTGGCAGTGTTGGCTGCAGTAGTTGTACACCCTAAAATGCATTGTCCAATAGAAAGGATATGTGTGAGTTACTTGACAGACATAACTACAACAACATTGTTGTTAAGCAAAGTTCCATACCCAAATCTGAAGGAGTCTCTAAGGCATAAAAGGACCAAGTGTGAGGTATGTCCTAAACATGTATAAAGTTGCTACTAGACCAGAGTATAGGTGGCTACAAGACAAATAATCAGAACCTCCATTGATTTACACTCTTAGGTATGCACTTGTACATATATATTATTTGTATCATTGTCATAAGGGTATTTGCAGGAGGAGGGAACCCCTGGTGAAAATCATGGACCTAGAGAAGTCTTAATGCATTTAGAAGAACAACACACGAAAAGTGAAGACTTCAGGTTTGCTTATTTTTATCATGACTATAACCTACATTTGTAGGTGTTGTAGTTGTGACAACAATCCTTAAAATGTTTTGATTCTAGAGATGTACTCATGAATCTCCTCTAGGAAATATTTTTGTCTTGTTTCCTTTTGTTTGTTTTCTTGTTCCAAGCAGACTAACAAACAAAGAAGAAAGCTTATCCTTCAGAATTCAGAGGGAGTCACTTGATTCAAAAGGAGTCAAACTAATTGAGAAAGAGAGACAATACCTTCTTCCTCTTCAACAGTTCACAGGGAGACAAGACATTAATCCAGTTAATTCAGTAGCTCCAGTTGATATGTTCAGAGATATTTTAGTAGGGCATAAAAGGCCTACCTAGGCTCACTCTACAAGAGGCAGAGAAACGTACAAGCCTCTCAAGGCACATCCCGAGAAAGAAAAAGAGATTTTCTAGCTATCCTTCAGTCATGAGCCACTTCATTAATGTTGAGCCTCCTTGTCTTGGAGAAGCAACAAAAGAACGGGTATGGCAAGATTCCATAACAAAATAATACCAATATATCTTAAAGAATGATGTATAAGATATTGTTCAAGGACCAGAAGAGAAGTTTGTGGTGAATTCCAAGTGGATCTATAAGATCAAGCATGCAGTTGATGGAAGTGTCGACAAATACAAAATGAGATCTATAGCCAGAGGTCTCTCACAAACATAGGGAGTTGTCTATGATGAGATGCCCGATCCACAAGAGTGTTGTTGATCCAAACCTATATTAGTGACGAGAGCCTGATTTTGATGACTTATTCAAATAGCCTTGTTGTTGGATACAAGTAAGATTTTAATTATAATTTCAATATGAAGGATCTGAGTATGATGCAATGCTTCTTAGGACAAGAAGTATGACAGAGGGCCAATGAGATTTTCATGAGTCAAGGAAAACATACAGTGGGAATATTAAAGAAGTATAGTATGACAGAATGTGAAACCACTGTGATGGATTTGAAGAAAATGAATGATGATGATTAAGATGAGATTGATCCACAGTTGATTGGATCATTGATGTATCTGGTTAACACTAGATCAAATTCATGCTATGCAGTGAATATACTTAGTCAATCCATGAGTCAGTCAAGACAAACTCACTAGATAGCAGTAAAGCATGTATTGAGATATATATATGAGGCACGGTTGGATATGGCCTGAGATATGCCTCCACTGTGAACTTGAGTTTGCAGGATATGTCGATTGATCCAGGTGGATATCAGTGGCCACCCACCTTTTCCAACTGGCTCAAAACTACTTTCTGGCAATTTTGGTAATTTACTATTTTTAACAGTTTTTCGGGTCTTGAACTTCCGGAGCCGTTTTGAGGCCCTAAACGACGTTTTTTTGGGTATGTAGCAGTCGAAAAATTTCATCGTGATATTTTCATCAACGATTGTATTCCTTAGATAGATCTTTCCAACGGGCTATCTTACGCCTAAAACGAAGATCGTATGCAAAAGTTACGACCCCGAGAAGTTGATGTACTGATTTACCCAAACGGGCCCACATGACTTTTGGCGCTTCATCTCCTAGGGTTAGGTTTTTGGATGTCTAGGGTTTTTGACACTCCTGTTTATTGTAAAAAGGCCTTCAGAGCCTCATTGTAATCATCTTCTTGCGAATGAGCGCAACCGTCACATCTCTTCTCAAAGATAAGCCGTCACCATTCCAACAAGCTTGTTTTTCGTTGCATTTTACATTTTCAGCTTATTTCCTTATTGAATAGAAAACCAGTTTTACTGTATCTCTGTTATTCTGTGTTAAGCATATGTTAATAATCTGTAGTTATTCTGTTTTGCTCATAAAATATGGATCAGTTTCAGGTGAGCGACAAAGTTTGGTTGCACTTACAGAAAGAACGCCTTACATGACCCCATCAGAAGCTTCACCCACTCCGTTATGGGTCGTACACCATCACCAAGGCTGTGGGGGATAATGCTTTTGATCTCAATATTCATCATTTCCTTGGCCTGCACCCAGTGTTCAACGTTGACCTCCTTCGACCTTATTTCCCACCATTATTGGACACCTCAGACATATCACAACAACTGACACCAACATAGCTCAACCCCGACTGCATACAACAAACATCCAGTGATCAGATTTTACACACATAGATCAAGGGCACTCGACAACAAAGGATCCAGCTTTATCGAGTCGTCAAAGCACGACAACTCCTGCACCAAGGCAAGTGGCTCACCCGGGGCCAAATTCAACAAAAAATTCCTCATCTTATGGGGGAATTCAACTCAATGGATACCATTTCTTCCTAAGGAGGGAGGATTGATCCAGGTGGATATCGGTGGCCACCCACCTTTTCCATCTGGCTCAAAACAATTTTTTGGCAATTTTGGTAATTTACTATTTTTAGCAGTTGTTCGGGTCCTGAACTTTCGGAGCCGTTTTGAGGCCCTAAATGACGTTTTTTTTGGTATGTAGCAGTTGATAATTATTATCACAATATTTTCATTTCATCAACAGTTGTAGTCCTTGGATATATCTTTCCAACGAGCTATCGTACGCCTAAAACGAAGATCGTATGAAAAAGTTATGACCCCGGGAAGTTGATGTACTGACTTACCCAAACGGGACCCACATGACTTTTGGCGCTTTATCTCCTAGGGTTAGGTTTTTGGATGTCTAGGGTTTTTGACACCCCTGTTTATTGTAAAAAGGCCTTCAGAGCCTCATTGTAATCATCTTCTTGCGAATGAGCGCAACTGTCCCATATCTTCTCATAGATAAGCCACCACCATTCCAACAAGCTTGTTTTCTACTGCATTTTACAGTTTCAACTTATTTCCTTATTGAATAGAAAACTCGTTGTACTGTATCTCTGTTATTCTGTGTTAAGCATCTATTAATAATTTGTAGTCATTTCATTCTTCTCACAAAATCCGGATCATCGATACAAATTGAGCAGAGAGTACAATGGACCGAAAGAGCACATCCGATTGTTGTCTTACTGTAAAGTTTGCCATGATTTCCTGATGCAACAGGAAAGAAACCTTTGTGGCCTTGAGTACCACAGAAGCAGAGTATTTATCATCGAATGTGAGAATCCATATGGCTTCACAAGCTTCTGACAGATTTACTTGATCATGAGATGGATCCTATGATGATACCCAAGAGCCGTGTGTCAAGCTCATTGAGAACTGAGTGTTTCCTGATGGATCGAAACACGATGAGATGAAATATCCTTATATCATAGATATAATGCAAAGGAAAATAATACACATGCAATATCTTCCTACACATGAGCAGATTGCAGACATCTTCACCAAATTAACTTGGTGAAGAATACCTCCTTAGTTGAGAGGGAGTGTTGATGACTCCAACCAAGACAAAGTTCAAAGTACATATGTGTGAGACTTGGCATGATGAAGAATGCCTCCCTAGCTGAGAGGGAGTGTTGATGATTACAGCTACGTGGGACATTCTCCAAATTACAAACCTGAGAGAAAGCCCCTGAGAGGGGTGTGTGGTTCCTATCTGAGACAGAGTTGGAACGTAGTGATGGCCTCCTCCTTACAGAGAGTTGAGAAGAACTCCATATGTCTCTACTGTGTAACGCAGTGAGAAAGGAGATCTACAGAGTTGGAAGTGCATGTGGCTGAGCACAAGGTGAACGTGTGAAATCCCAAAGTGTTGGTTGCATCGTCATGACAACAAAAATGAAGATGATGTATTAGCCTCCTCTGAGCAGAGAGTTGATGAGAAACTCCAGATGACTCTCCTATGCAATGCAATGGGAAAGAAGATCTGTTGAGTGGATGTGCCTGTGGATGAGCACAAGTGAACGTGATCCTAGTGGTTGAGCACTAGAAGTGGTTCTTCTATGTAATGCAGTGAGCCATATATATGGACATCCATATGGATGTGCCCCTAATGGATGATAACTAGTGGGTGTATGAGATCCCTTGCTATATTGTTCAATAGTCAGACCTGCCTATAACCCTAATTGTAATGTAAAGGGTACAGGTCGGTCCCACCTTAATGTAAAATATAATTAATATGATAATTATTAATTATATTTTGACTTATTGAGGTCGGCCCTATTGTTCCAAAAGACACATCATTTGATGTGACAATTCTTATATAAATAAAGGTGAATCCCCATTGAGGAAACACACTTATCATTGTGTCATCTCATGATTTTAGAAGTTGTGGTGTGAAATTACGAGAATTTCAACACCCTCTTGTGTGCTAGGTTTGGTGATGAAGTGGGAGGTCTTTCTCTTGAGAAATATAACAAATGATTGGCTGGGTTTTCTTCCCTTGTTGAGAAGGGTTTCCCAGGATACTTCTTGTGTTCTTGTGCATGGTTATTCTTCTTGTGATCTTGGTTTACTGAAGTAGTTATGGTTCAAGTAATGATTAAAAAGAAAATATAAAGAGGACACATGAGCCATATATAATTGAAAATCTAACAACAACCACTTTACCCTTTCACCAAGACTTGTAATGAACTAGGGGATTCTTGACCACTCTTCGGGGTTTCCAACTTCACAAGCCACATCTACCTGACTGTGAGGAACCATGTGGCATTCCACATATCACCGGAAATGGCACGACAAGTACTATCCATCTATGATAGTCTTACCTGCAATTTCACTGTCCTTCATTTCTATATTCCTTAATCAACTTTGGGTCCCATAACCACACCTTTGGGACTAGATGTGGACTACATTAAATGTAACCAACTAACTCACCATCAATATTGATCATAGAAATGTCAATCAAATGTCCAACATCTCTGGACCTCTCCAAGGGTTGACATCAATCTCCAAGATCACTCTCCAAGGGTTGACATCAATGACAACCAATTGTCCAAACCAGTTGTCCAACAAGCATCCCAATTTACTAGAGTTCAATAGTAGCAGTGCCCAAAGAGGTCCTATCCAAAATTAGAAAACTAAGTTTCCAATATTTATGGTATGGTCAGAAAAAAGGACCTCATCTTGCCAAATGGTCTGTAATATCCTCTCCCAAAGAGTTCGGGGACTGGGGGATAAAATAATTTCATTTGTTCACTTAGGCTCTAGCAGGAAGAAACCTTTGGAAACTAACCCAAGGAGATTCACTATGGACATGAGTAATGTCCTCCAAATATTTTGCAAACATGTCCATCGAGTCGTCAAAGCAGGGCAACTCCTGCACCAAGGCAAGTGGCTCACCTAGGGCCAAATTCAACAAAAAATTCCTCATCTTATGGGGGAATTCAACTCAATGGATACCATTGCTTCCTAAGGAGGGAGGATTGATTTAGGTGGATATCAGTGGCCACCCACCTTTTCCATCTGGCTCAAAACAACTTTCTGGCAATTTTGGTAATTTACTATTTTTAGCAGTTGTTCGGGTCTTGAACTTTCGGAGCCGTTTTGAGGCCCTAAATGACGTTTTTTTTGGTATGTAGCAGCTGATAATTAATATCACAATATTTTCATTTCATCAACATTTGTAGTCCTTGGATATATCTTTCCAACGGGCTATCGTACGCCTAAAACGGAGATCGTATGAAAACGTTACGACCCCGGGAAGTTGATGTACTGACTTACCCAAACGGGACCCACATGACCTTTGGCGCTTCATCTCCTAGGGTTAGGTTTTTGGATGTCTAGGGTTTTTGACACCCCTGTTTATTGTAAAAAGGCCTTCAGAGCCTCATTGTAATCATCTTCTTGCGAATGAGCGCAACCGTCCCATATCTTCTCATAGATAAGCCACCACCATTCCAACAAGCTTGTTTTCTGCTGCATTTTACAGTTTCAACTTATTTCCTTATTGAATAGAAAACTCGTTTTATTGTATCTATGTTATTCTGTGTTAAGCATCTGTTAATAATTTGTAGTCATTTCATTCTTCTCATAAAATCTGGATCATCGATACAGATTGAGCAGAGAGTACAGTGGACCGAAAGAGCACATCCGGTTGTTGTCTTACCGTAAAGTTTGCCATGATTTCCTGATGCAACAGGAAAGAAAATTTTGTGGCCTTGAGTACCACAAAAGCAGAGTATTTATCATCGAATGTGAGAAGCCATATGGCTTCACAAGCTTCTGACAGATTTACTTGATCATGAGATGGATCCTATGATGATACCCAAGAGTCGTGTTCCAAGCTCTTTGAGAACTGAGTGTTTCCTGATGGATCGAAACATGATGAGATGAAATATTCTTATATCATAGATATAATGCAAAGGAAAATAATACACATGCAATATCTTCCTACACATGAGCAGATTGCAGATATCTTCACCAAATTAACTTGGTGAAGAATACCTCCCTGTTTGAGAGGGAGTGTTGATGACTCCAGCCAAGACAAAGTTCAAAGTACATCTGTGTGAGACTTGGCATGATGAAGAATGCCTCCCTAGCTGAGAGGGAGTGTTGATGATTGCAGCTACGTGGGACATTCTCCAAATTACAAACCTGAGAGAAAGCCCCTGAGAGGGGTGTGTGGTTCCTATCTGAGACAGAGTTGGAATGTAGTGATGGCCTCCTCCTTACAGAGAGTTGAGAAGAAATCCATATGTCTCTACTGTGTAACGCAGTGAGAAAGGAGATCTACAGAGTTGGACGTGTCTGTGGCTGAGCACAAGGTGAACGTGTGAAATCCCAAAGTGTTGGTTGCA
Organism: Picea engelmannii; assembly: GCA_009831015.1. NCBI lineage: Eukaryota > Viridiplantae > Streptophyta > Pinopsida > Pinales > Pinaceae > Picea > Picea engelmannii. Next base: position 303,257 of record ML785631.1, on the reverse strand, counting down.
TCGTCATGAGAACAAAAATGAAGATGATGTATTAGCCTCCTCTTAGCAGAGAGTTGATGAGAAACTCCAGATGAATCTCCTATGTAATGCAGTGGGAAAGAAGATCTGTTGAGTGGATGTGCCTGTGGACGAGCACAAGTGAACGTGATCCTAGTCGCTGAGCACTAGAAGTGGTTCTTCTATGTAATGCAGTGAGCCATATATATGGACATCCATATGGATGTGCCCCTAATGGATGATAACTAGTGGGTGTATGATATCCCTTGCTATATTGTTCAAGAGCCAGACCTGCCTATAACCCTAATTGTAATGTAAAGGGTACAGGTCGGTCCCACCTTAATGTAAAATATAATTAATATGATAATTATTAATTATATTTTGACTTATTGAGGTCAGCCCTATTGTTCCAAAAGACACATCATTTGATGTGACAATTCTTATATAAATAAAGGTGAATCCCCATTGAGGAAACACACTTATCATTGTGTCATCTCATGATTTTAGAAGTTGTGGTGTGAAATTACGAGAATTGCAACACCCTCTTGTGTGCTAGGTTTGGTGATGAAGTGGGAGGTCTTTCTCTTGAGAAATATAACAAATGATTGGCTGGGTTTTCTTCTCTTGTTGAGAAGGGTTTCCCAGGATACTTCTTGTGTTCTTGTGCATGGTTATTCTTCTTGTGATCTTGGTTTACTGAAGTAGTTATGGTTCAAGTAATGATTAAAAAGAAAATATAAAGAGGACACATGAGCCATATATAATTGAAAATCTAACAACAACCACTTTACCCTTTCACCAAGACTTGTAATGAACTAGGGGATTCTTGACCACTCTTCGGGGTTTCCAACTTCACAAGCCACATCTACCTGACTGTGAGGAACCATGTGGCATTCCACATATCACCGGAAATGGCACGACAAGTACTATCCATCTATGATAGTCTTACCTGCAATTTCACTGTCCTTCATTTCTATATTCCTTAATCAACTTTGGGTCCCATAACCACACCTTTGGGACTAGATGTGGACTACATTAAATGTAACCAACTAACTCACCATCAATATTGATCATAGAAATGTCAATCAAATGTCCAACATCTCTGGACCTCTCCAAGGGTTGACATCAATCTCCAAGATCACTCTCCAAGGGTTGACATCAATGACAACCAATTGTCCAAACCAGTTGTCCAACAAGCATCCCAATTTACTAGAGTTCAATAGTAGCAGTGCCCAAAGAGGTCCTATCCAAAATTAGAAAACTAAGTTTCCAATATTTATGGTATGGTCAGAAAAAAGGACCTCATCTTGCCAAATGGTCTGTAATATCCTCTCCCAAAGAGTTCGGGGATTGGGGGATAAAATAATTTCATTTGTTCGCTTAGGCTCTAGCAAGAAGAAACCTTTGGCAACTAACCCAAGGAAATTCACTATGGACATGAGTAATGTCCTCCAAATATTTTGCAAACATGTCCATCAACGATTGGTTTATATCTCCCCGCAAATCTGCAAAAGGATCCGTTGTGTGGAAGGCATTGGTCGAAGCCTTTCCACTGGTGGGGAATTAGACAACTTGGAAGGTAGGAGATGGTATAAGCATACATATTGGTGAAGATCCCCGGCTAGGAGAGAGAAATAAATTCTCCCTTTCTGAACCTCTGATTCACACCCTAAGGGAACAAAGGATCTACAACTTAAATGATGCAAAGGTAGGAATCCCCCAACCAAAAGGTTGTGATGGATGGATTTCTGCAGACGCTTTAGAACTCTCTGAGGAACATGCAAGAGAGTTGAACTCTTACATAGGAAAACTCTTTGAAAAATTCATAGAGATCGATGAAGAGCCGATCAACTCTCTTGTTAGGACAAAGAACCCAAAAGGCAGATCCTTTACAACAAAACTAGGATATAAAGCCTGGTTCGATGAATCTTTTTTCTAGAAACAAGAACTGGTGGTGGGATCAGATATGGAAGATCAAAGCCCAAACTCAATGCAAAATTATGCTTTGGATCGCCCTGAATGACAAACTTCTCACGTGGGAAAATGGAATAAAACGAGGTTGGTGTGGGCCCAACTGTTGTCCTTTATGTAAAGCGAATTTTGAAACTATCTCTCACTTATTTATATTTTGTCCTTATGCAGGTCAGGTTTACAAGATGGTAAAAGAAATTTTTTAAGCCAAGACTGATTGGAACAAAAATAAGCTAGAGGATTGTGTCAAAGATTGGCTCCAAGAAATATCGATCAAACTATATGCGGGGCTTCCCAACATTCTCATTTCTAACTTATGGTGGTCCTGAAACAAAGCATCTTCTCGGACAAAAGGACGCCACTAGAATTTGTTGTTGCACTCACCATCAATCAATCTGAGGAATTTAAAGAAGATCCAAAAGTGAAAAATCCTTGGATCCCAATTATGCCCGAGTTAGATTTTGAAACCCCTTGGGGTTTCTTTGATGGAGCAAGTCAAGGGCATCCTCCCATGTGTGGAGTAGGAGTAGTACTCTATATCAACCATAATCATTACATATACATAATATATGCACCATGGTTAGGTTCAAACAATAGAGCATAATTTATAGCACTTTGGACGCTTCTCGAGGCAACAAAAAAAAGGATGACACGAAGCTACAAGTAATGGGGGACTCCAAACTGGTGATTGACTGGATTACTGGAAAAAACTCGGTACAACACATACGCATGTCTCCTATCATGCGAGACATCAAGCTCACCTTCCAGTCCTTCGAATGGCTATGTTTTCTCCATATTCTTTGAGAACTGAATGCAAAGACAGATGAACTATCCAAAGAATCTCTCGACCTACCAATAGGAGCCTTTGGATTCTATGAATATCTTGAAGGAGAAGAAATAGAAGCAATGGAATTCCACCTCTAGGTGCCTTTGTGGCATTTGTTTTTTTGTACTCTTTGATGCAAAGGAAAGTAAATTTTGAAAAGTATGTATGGAAGTATTAATGATAGAATATAAGCAATGATAAAGACACCTTCTAAGGTGATTGATTTTATGCACAACTAGGAGGCGGGTCTGTAAAAGCCTTGTTTTGGACCAAAACATGTATTTCACTTTTTGGTGATAATATAAGAATTTTTTTTAGGAAATATATATGTGTGTGTGTGTGTGTGTGAAAAATATGTAAAGTTACTGTAGGGTAATTTATAGCATGAGATGAGAAATTCATTTATTCTTAAGTTATTTTAATTGAATTCAAAATTACTAAAGGAATTGGGGAAAAACCCCATCCGTGTGTGTTCAAATTTGAATATATATCTTGTTTATTGAAAAAATATATAAAGTTAAAATAGGGTAATTTATCGCCTGAGTTGAGAAATTCATTTACTAATGGAATTAGGGGAAAACCCCAACTATGTGTGTTCAGGTTGGAACATATATCTTGTCTATTGGAAAAACACGTAAAGTTAAAGTTTCGACAAGTATATTTCATTATAAAAGGTAGATTTCATCTGCTTTTATTAATTGGATGAAAATAAAAATACTTGTCAACCCGTCACAAATCATTGTTTTGATATTTGCTAGAGACATTATTGTTTATTTGAATGCATCTTTATATATATAGTGTCCTTAATATGCTTTTGATGATGTAGATGAATTACCAAAGTGAATTTATAAATTGATGTAATTTAGTTCTAGAAGTTAGAGGATCACATGGACACATATATGAGAGAGCTCATGAGGAAGGATTTCAAACTAAGGAATGGTAATATATTAGTGATATAAATTGAAAGCCTTTAAGGCAAGAATCCGAGTAAGCTAAATATGTGGAATGACATATAATGATTATCGTTTTTGTATTTAAAATACATAAATAAGAAAAAAATAAATCTTATGGAGTCAATTTTGGTCATTTGTATTGGTTTGTTGACTTAGTGGGAAGGGGCACTACACTGTGGTTAGGAGGAAAAACTCTCCCATGGAGCTATTTTCCCCAGGTGAAAATCCTATTATAAATGATTAATTTGATATTTATGGTTATATATTGACAACTAATGTTGTTGTGTTGTTGTAAATGATAAATATGTGTTTATTTGGTGAATATTCAAGGCTGTAAATTAACATTAGCTCAAGAATGCAACTATGGGGTGTCTAGTAATTATTTATATGTTTGAGGCTATTACAACCATATTTGTCATGCAGAGGGAATAATTTTGCCTCTAATAAAAATTAATTTCCATCCATAACAATTTGTTGTAAATGGCATTGTCGGTATCCCAGTAGGGGCCATAATCATGAAGAAAATGTAAATATATGTATGGGAAATAATTATATAAGTATGTTGATGTAAATGCATAAGAATTATGTTGTAATTCTTCATGTATCAACTATATCATTCAATGTATGAGCATAAAATGGGTTATGTGTTAAATTGGTTGATTGCATTCATGGGTATTGAGCAAAATGTATTTTGAGCAATGTTATTTCACTAAAAAATTGTAATTGCCCATAAATTCCAAGTAATAATGTTGTTTTAAGCTTCATTAGGCAAGTGGGTATGTTACATAGATGAAGTTTCTACTTGAGAAATAAAAGAAGGAATACAAGACGCATAGAACACTTATCTTAAACTTAGAAATCACTGACAATTGTTGAAGGGTGTGCCACTTTTCACCCAACCATAGGCACAATTACTCTTGGTGTATTTCACAAATGGCCACCCTCTAGCCAGAGTATGATGCCATGGGGGGAAATTCTTTTAATCAACATATGAGAAATATGAAGGCCACTATCCTTCACCTACAAGAACCCATCAAGCCAAGTCTTCAATCCACCAAACAATGGGACTACTCTTGCCACAAAGAGATTTAACAAGTGTCATACACATCACAAGGGAGGCCTTTCACTTCCCAACAATCCCTCAATGCCCTCCCCTCTTAGTTCCTTCGTGATTGCTCAACCAATCACTAAAATTTCGTAGCCCTATTTTTCAGCCTGATTTGAAGACAATTGCCAATGGTTCCTGCACCCAGAAAACACATTTCTTCACTTCTCTTTGTTATGCTAAGAACCATAAGAGTTCTCACACTCCTCTCCACTCAGATTTTGGTCCCCAGTCCCAACTGTGTGTGTCCCCCCTCTTTGCCCATGATTTTCCTCCTTTTTCTTTCCTTCTACAACAAGATTTTGTGGGTCAAATCCCCCAATTCATGGGGTCATATCAGAAACTTCCAGATGGGTACTGTGTCCATTCTCTCATTGATTGCTGAGAAGGATGAGCCAACCACCAACTTGACTGGTAAATAAATTTTTCTCGGGTAGAGGATAGTTTTGGGTTTGAACATTTTTAATTCAACAAAGCACTGCCTAGCAGAGGTCATCTCAACCAGTCATGGTTCCCCTCATCACTCCATTTGATGGCATCATAACATGTGTAGGAAACCCCCTTCAACAATTATTCAACATTTTCCTTTTCTATTAATAACATAAATATTTACATCACATCCTTTAACAAAGTTTCATCATCTTTCAAAATCCACACATAACATATCTGTCCAGAGTTTTCTAGCGGTAATATAAAATAATTATATTTACAAGCTCGGGGAAACACAGGTATTACAAAACATACCAACCTTTGGCTTTGATATATCAATATAAGTTATGGGGGTGTTTCCTATGGATATGAGAGAACCATTGTTCTTGTGATGCAAGGGAAGATGAGGAAGGCATACTTAAACTGGTAATGTATAAGGAACATCAACATCCAGGTCAAAATCATGGGTCCATTTGTTGAGGTACATTCCTCTTGTGTCTATGAAGTAAGGGTTGTTCTTGAAAATAAAGTCTCGATCCTCCTTGAGCTTGAAGAGGAAAGTGTAAAACCCTTAGCCACGTAAGTAGTATGATATTTTTCCTTTTATCAATGTCATCACCTTATTTTGCATCTAGATATCCATTGATTTTGGGGATGACCACGAACTAGTGAATCGACCTATTAATCCTCTTTCTACTAGCACTAGAGATTTATGTCGAGGAGTTGCAACATGCATAATGAATTTTGGGATTGACTCCATAATAATTATATTTACAAGCTCGAGGAAACATGGGTATTACAAAACATACCAACCTTTGGCTTTGATATATCAATATAAGTTATGAGGGCGTTTCCTATGGATATGAGAGAACCATTGTTCTTGTGATGCAAGGGAAGATGAGGAAGGCATACTTAAACTGGTAATGTATAAGGAACATCAACATACAAGTCAAAATCATGGGTCCATTTGTTGAGGTACATTTCTCTTATGTCTATGAAGTAAGGGTTGTTCTTAAAAATCAAGTCTCGATCCTCCTTGAGCTCGAAGAGGAAAGTGTAAAACCCTTAGCCATATAAGTAGTATGATATTTTTCCTTTTATCAATGTCATCACCTTATTTTGCATCTAGATATCCATTGATTTTGGGGATGACCACAAACTAGTGAATTGACCTATTAATCCTCTTTCTACTAGCACTAGAGATAAATGTCGAGGAGATGCAACATGCATAATGAATTTTGGGATTGACTCCATTTTCTTAACAAATTTAGACACATGTGGTTTGGGAGTAGACTTACCCAACAAGCTAATCAACACGTGGAAGATTGAGGCCTCGGTAGAGGGAGGGGAAGGCCCCCCTCTTACAGTCGAGTTTGCAAGGGTCATTGAAAGGGTCAAAAGTAGGGGTAATATAGGGAATCAATGAGGGTTTCCAACATCTAGAGCATGCAACCCTCATGAATACATTGTTGAAATTTGAAGGACATGGGGGTGGGCTTTGATCCACTTATGTGTGCACAGGTCGTGAGATCATTTAATATAATTTCTCTGGATGCAACCACACATTTGACCACTACCTCAAGGTGACACCATGGCTCTAGGAAAAGTCCTTACGAGAATTGAACCTTGCCCACTGGTGAAAAAATCCTCTCTCTTCACTAGTGGATCCAACCCCTTTGGACAATGTATTTTATTGTTATGATTGACTTTTTTTTTAAATATTATTATTATTACTATAATGTACTTTTGTCTTTTCACTTTTGTATTACATACTTCAATTTTTCTCTCATTTTAGTTTATCAACCTTAAGTTATTCTACACGTCTCATACACACAACCCTATAAAGTCACTATCTTTTAATAGTTTTTATGATTATAAAATATTCTCTATGTGTAGCTTTAGATCCATGTATAAGCATTATCACTTATATAGTATCCTCCATAAAATTTAAACACGACATTAACATTCTTCTAACCCAACTATGTTTAAATGCACTAACTCGTCACTAACCCAATCATTTTTAATGGCTTTTCATAAGAGGCATTCAAATCATCCCATTTCTAATGAAGTAAAGTTCTACCCTTTTTACTATTTTTTTCAAAAATCTTAAAATCTAGATTTTTTAAAAATAGATCAAAATCTCTAAAACAATATATTATGAACAAAACTTTAACTTTGATTTTTTAACAAAATTTCTATTAAATTTAGAAATACCTAAATACTTATAGGCGTTTGTTAAACATTCGACGATGTAAATTTGGACAAAATCTCTATTTTCTGATGTTTAAATTACATTTCTGAATGCATAAATGGATTCAACTTAAGAAAAACCCTCAAATTATAAATCCAACCACTCAAATCTACAAATCCAATCAATCATCACCAAATTTCGAGCAAAATCAAACTAAAAAAATTACCAAAATACAACCAAAAATAAAACATTCTACATACTTATATACACAATAAAGTGTCACTTACCATGCTTCGATCCACTAAAGAGCTTTCCTATCATATTTACAATTTAGTGTTGTGTATTTAACTTTGACTTTTTAACAAAATTTCTACTAAATTTAGAAAGATGGGAATACTTATATACACAATAAAGTGTCACTTGCCATGCTTCGATCCACTAAAGAGGTTTCATATCATATTTAAAATTTATTTAAAATTTAGTGTTATGTATTTACTGGTTTGTAGGGATTCCTTGCTACGATCGTATTTAAAATATAGTGTTTCGTATTTATTGGTATTTCCGGAAATTTTGTATTTATTGGTTTGTAGGGATTCCTTGCTACGAAACTGCTCGGAATAATGAAAATACTATTCTTCGCTTTGAATTTAGTTCACTCTTCAGAAGAAACTTGCCAGGAAAGAAACTTGCCAGGAACGCCAATGGCGAGTGGAAGGAAGGTCGTTCTGTCCATAGCAAAATGGCGGAAATGCGTATAGCGGAGCCGCTAAAGCCCCTTGCATCTGTTATTTATTTGAAGTCTATAATGCAGGCTTTAGCGGGGCACGTTCTCCCAGATATTAAAAAAAAAACTATTTCGGTGCCTTCAATCGGGATATCGTGTTCAGCTATAAGTAGTGATCCCTTGCTAACTGGGCAGGCCATCGTTTCATGCCATATAGATGAAACCTGGCATCTCCAGGCGCCTCAGGGTTATGGGTTTATCATTTTTATTAGAAATATTAGCTGATTAAACATAAACTTGCATACAGTTTGTTTACTTCCAGAAAGTTTAAACATGGTATAGTATTTTTGTTGTTATAGAGTTTTATCAAAATTTAGAATTAGGGTATATAATGGCAGAGGAAGATTACGTAAATGCAAAAACATCTGTATGGTGGGATATTGAGAATTGTCATGTGCCAAAGGGGCTGGACGCTCACGTAATTGCCCAGAACATCAGATCTGCTCTTTCAAAGCTGGAGTACAGAGGCCCTGTTTCTATTACTGCATACGGAGATACCATGCTCTTATCTCGGGCTGTGCAGCAAGCCCTCTCCAGCACCGGAATAGCCCTCCATCATGTACCCTCAGGTTAGTTTTAGCTGTATTTTGTTCCCAGTTTTATTGAAAAAGCAATTCAATTCATATCATTTTATGAGGTGGTGTGTTTTTCTTTTTCATATTTGATCATTCTGTTTTATATATATTTTAAATAGTTTATTTCTGGTCTGTGTGTAGTTATGTTGGGTTGAATCTCTCCGTTTTTTTTTATCTATTTAAAATATAAATTGTCTTCGTGTTAACAAGTATGTGTGTGGGGTTTGTATTTCTCTTAAAATTTTATAGGGTATTGAATTGTATTTGTGCTGGGCACCCATTATTTTTCTCTTTCACTGAAAATTTATATGGTATTAAATTATATTGTGTTGTACACCCATTACATTGATTTTGATTTTAAGCTGGGTGAAGCTTAGGGGTCACGTGGCTCAGATGT
>ML785631.1:276694-288241 GCA_009831015.1 Picea engelmannii | reverse complement strand
TTTCAATCGAGGAAGGAATTCATCAAGGGCACAGATACTACTGAGCAGATATACCAGTTACTTCATTTTATAGGAGATGATGATTATGGTGCAAGGTACGTTTCTGTCTATGGATCCATCCAGTCTTACCAACATCTTTCAATTCATTGCTGAATGAATGCACAGAACAAGGGGCCCAATAAATGTGCTAGTACCTGATTTGAACGAATAACTCAACTGAACGAAAAATGCATGATGCAGTTGTGACTACCTGGGCCATGTTGGAGGGCCCAACCTTCTCCATGGCATCTCAAAGAAGCTCAAACTGGAAAATGGAATCCTCACGCTTTTTAGAACAATAAATTGCTTGAAGGAAGAAAGGACATGTTGAATATGTAATGAGAATGATGATAAGTGGCTACCAACTAATATTTATCCACCCATTCACAGCGTTAAAGCACTCTGGCCTCACATAGGTTTGTCTTGTCTCCTGCATCTATAGGTTAACTTTTGGGCATTTGTTTTTCTAGATGTCCTATGCCTAGCTTTTGGAACAATTCCCTACTCTCCTGTAATGATTCCTGTTGCTACTAGACCATGGGAGAAGAAATTAGAAATTGCTCGTGGCAAGAGGCTTAGGAAAGCTTAGTAGATAGTAGAACTATTTGTGTTTTTTAGTTTAGAATCTAGATTCTATAACTTAGAATTATTTGTTTTTATTATGGCCTATTTTGTAAACATTACACGACAGTTGAAGTTCTGAACTGTTGAGTGTATATTACAACATTTTGGCTATGATGTTCTGTTTCATTTCGTGGTTGATGTTATTTGTTATAGTTTGTTGATGATGAATGTGATCTTTTGAAACTTGAAAATTGAAGGTTGTTATTATGGTTGATCATTTCATGACAATGCTATAATTTATAACACTGCTAGATGGTGGATGTTATTTGTGTATGAACTACTAAATGGTTGATGTTTTAATGATTATCATTAATCTATTACAAAAACCTACGTTTACATATTTTCTGAAAATAATTTGCCATTCTGCATGCTTTTTAAAATATATATGCATCAAAATATGTTAAAATATATATTATATAGGAAACAATACTGGAACACTATCTTTTGAAAATTGAGGCTTGGTGCTTCCACTTCCCACTTTGCTCCCTCTCCTAATAGCTATAGTGCTATGTTTGTTTCAACTTGGTGGGATATGTGAAGGCTGTATGGTTAAAACCTTCTTGAACATCTCATATTAAAAAGGAGAATGAAAATCATTGAAGAGAATGGCATGGGCATAGAAAAATCTTGCGTGTGGATCATTTGCATCTTCATGCAGTTGCATGTTATGTATTTTTGTCATGGTCTCTACAACGACTTTTTTTAGAAGCTGCTCCCACTTCCTCCCCAACTTCAGTAACCTTTGAAGACCTGATTTACTCCTTGATGTTGCATTGAATTGAGGAGGCAAAGATTTACTCGTTGATTTACTCCTTTAGCTTCTTTTGCCACTTGCAAGGTGCCTTTAAACTTTTATTCAGTATTTACTATTAATTTTCTCTATATTTCTTGACTCCTTCATGATTGCTCAAAAGGTGCTGCTTCAACCTCTACTATAATTCCCTGTAAAATTTTCATTGTATATGTGGAAAAAGTTAAAACCATTTATGTGATTCACTACGTCTTTAGTATTTTTACTGTTTTTTTTTTCACATAATGAGGTTGTAAAGGCCTTACAAAACTAGCCTAAAAGGCCATTCCAGGTTGTGTAGATAGACCCAATGAGAATTTAACAAGAACTATGTTTGATTTCACTCTATCTATGGTTTACATGAGTTAATGTAAGTTTGTGTTGCAATTGAATCCGACTTGGTTGGAAACCACTAAAACTATTCAGAGGATCTTTCCTAGAGCTGACCTAACATTCTCTGATAATCTGTTGTTCCTGTGCCGTGTGAGGAGTCTGAGGCAATCATTGGATTCTTTGATGTTCAATAACAAGAAACAATGTTGCGAATATTAAAATGGGAGAGTAGAGTGTTATGACATACAAGGATGTGTTGAATGCTCAATTGAATCAATGTAATGATACATATAAATACATAAAACATTGTTTCAAGATAGACTAACTACGTTGATCAATGCTGTAAATGTTGTCTCGGGGAAAGTATCAGCGAGGGCACGGAATGTAATTTCTCAGTGACATTGGTGGAAAATATTGGAATATCTCGGAAAATGTCCCAAGACCTAAAAAAAAATACAAAAACTCATTTTTTTCAACTTTTTAAACATGTAAAGCAACAACAACATCAAATAGACACATCTCTACATAAATATGAAAATACAACTAATAAATAAGATGCAAGTGGTCACATATTGTTACTAAACTGAAAATTCTGAAACATGTTCCTAATAGGATGATACAAAATCACATCAAATGATCAAAATAAATGTATCTCATGAGATGCATCATCATGAGGCATCTAGATACTAAATAGTACATACTACATAATAAAATGAAAATGATAGATCATATGAATCCAAATCATCGTCGATTCCCTCTAACCCTTTTACGAGTAAATGACACCACTCTTCCTTTGAAAGCAATATGTGGTCATATGGAGGTACTCAGGATGAGCTTGGAGTGGAAGCTCCAGTTGCTCTAGATGGTCTAGTTGAGGTGGAAGGTGATGGGGACAAGGTCCCAACAGACCCAAGTCCAACTACAAGTCTAACTCTCCGTGGAGATGGTGGCGGCATTTAATGCACTAGGAGATCAATCTCCTCAATCTCTGTATCCACTAGAAGTGGAACATCCTCCTCCCCCTCCCCCTCCCCCTCCTCCGTTACTGCCTCTTCCCGCAAATCATCTGTATGCTCCTCTTCCTCCAACCACTCGGGTGTCTCCTCCATCTCCACCCTCCATTGACTAGTGGTGTCAATGTCATCCAATGAAATGGCCTCTATGTTAGGTTCTTTGTCAAGTTGCTTCACCCATAGCCTTAGATTGTAGGAGACATATACCAAGTCATTAAGGCATTGGGTACCTAACCTGTACGAACATTGAGGCACAGTGCAAACCCTAGCCTAAGTCTAGAAAAACAAACAAATGAAAGAAAAACGTTTTATACATACCTGGAAACGTTGATGGTTTGAATCCCCACTCCACGATCTCTCTGCTAATGGCAATAAGATCCTTGGATTTCTCCTTTTTGGATAGACGCACAATGTTCTCTCACACCTCTCTAGCTCTCTCACACTCTTGCAACCAAACAATAAAAAGTAAAGACCCCACTCGTGGCCTTAAAACCCAAATCTGACGTAGTTTTCCGTGAATTAAAGCAGTAGGCCGACATATTCCTTTAACTTGTGATATTTTCCTAATATATCGTGATATATTGAAGGTGTCTCGACACGTTTAATATATCATATTTCTCACGATAAATTCAATCCGATATATCAACGATGGTGTTGATCACACAATCAACCAATTGAGAGAATATCTCAACTACACACCAAAATAAGAGCAAACTCAGTTGAACCAATCTTCTCAAATCCAACTAACTAACAATCTCCTAAATACCAAACTAAGATAAACATTATCTCTAACACTCCCCCTTAATGTTTATCTTCTGATTCAATCTCCTTTTACTTGTTCGTGTTTGTTGTCTTGGTCTTTGTTTGAATCATATCCTCATATTTAGCTTTTGAGTTCATATGGCTTGATGCATTGTCTTCACTTGGGATTTCTTCACTATGGGCTTCATCCTCAAACTTTTTGCTTCTTCCTCTTGTACCTGCATAAATTGATTACTGCAAATAATTGATCATTGATGTTCATGTAAAAAACAATTCATCTACCGAGATGCATGGGTACCATTCACTGTACTCGCCAGTTTTGTAGAAATGCTTTTCATCTACATGGTTCATCAATATATTAAATTCTCCCATAATCATACTTTGGTCCCACACACTCTGAGATTCTTCCATCTCACATTCCCCACCTGAATCGAAGACTCTCGCTCCTTCGACCTCCATCAAGTTTAGTCTACGGGTACACCTGTCACCCTCATAACTCTCATAGCGGTCTATACCACGACTTGATCCACATCCTCTCTATGCATAAGAGGGATAACTCTGTGTGAATCCGCACCACAACACGTATCCCTGAACAACAAGGACAGGGCTTATAACAAACCCAGGGAAATTAGCTTGCCTATGGCTAAGCTTTACAACTTGGACCAAAACTATGGGGTGTCGGGTACAATCGATCATGCACCCCTTGCATCGCATATGCATCATTAATTCAGCTACAACAAGCATTCAAAAATGCTTTACATCAACACAAAGGTTACCATCACTTCTTTGTAGAAATCATAAGCCCATTACATAACTAAGATCATACTCATTTCATCACCATGCACACCTTCTTACATAACTAAGATCATATAAATTTCATCAATATGAATTCTAACTTAAATAATTCCAAGACTTATAAATTACAAATAAATTTTCACATTACCAAAGCATTGAATGTATTTTTACCATATTGGCCACATATGTCATATCTACCAATAAGGTGGCCACCACCTATCAAGCCAAAAATATATTGCATGGCCAATAAACTCCCACCATAGTGAAACCAAATCCATCTTAATCTTCTCAACTTACCATGACTCCATTATCAACAACGAACTTAGGATTACCCATGAGTGTCTTCACTCTCTTTGATGTCATCTTCTCTTCAATGCAACGAACTGGGCCATCCGTGGCTTTACCAAGACGCTCGTGTGCCTGACCCATTCAATTACCTCTTTGGATCATCTTGGTTGTGGGTTCGAGCAACATTCGAGGTTCCTTCTTTACCAGGTTCAATACCTTAGCACCTCAACTTCTCGTCTTCTGCACCATCCCCGTCCTTTCCCATATTGCAGCTAGAATGGAGGGGACAAATTTGTCTCTTTGGCATAAGATTGAGCATCACACTGAACAAACCCTTCTTCATTTCTTCGGTTCGCTGATCAGCATGAGGACTCACGTGGAGCCCCAAAATCAAGCCAGCCTCATGTAGAGTCTCAGCCACAATGGTTTCGATATTGTTGTCCCAGCGAATGCTCCTGTTTCTCCAGCTGCTTCTTGTTCCGTCTACCACAGCGTCTCAGATCCCCCCGAGGGCTTTACAACATTCAGAAGCTGTCGGTGCTTTTCAACAAACTTTACAAGTGTCATACCTGCCTCTGCTCTTCTATATTGTGTAGCACCACTCACAATAGCATCATCACGATCATGCTGCACAGCAGTGGGCTGCAACTTCTCAGCAGATGGATATTTGACTTCTGCTCGTCTCAATCTGCAGTGTGCCAGGTCTCAAAGAAAATCCTCCAGAAATGAAAAGACAGGGTGGAGATCTACGCGTAGGAGAAAGAGCATTCCAGAGCCAGATTTTGCATGCTCTAAATCAGATGGTGATTACACAATCGTCGAAGAAGATAGTGAACGCTCAGATCAATCTCATGGATGTATGAAAACAGGGACTCAAACACAGTGGGGCAGTCACAGTTCCTCTTAACGCACGTTTCTATGTGACCCCAGTTTCTGCTTCCAACCTGCTTACGAGGGCTGTTGCCACTCTGATCTAGCCGCCAGGTTTTTCACTTCTCTTAGCAATGACTATCAGACATCAGTTTCAACGACTCGACAAACAAAAAACACATAGTCACACTCCTGCATATCTAACAACAATTCATTCACTACTCTACTCTCCGCATATTCCTGGGCTCTTCCGTAAGGGAGTTATGCCCAATCCCACTCTGATACCATATTAAAATGGGAGAGTAGAGTGTTATGACACACAAGGTGTGTTGAGCGCTCAATTGAATCATTGTAATGATACATATAAATACATGAAACATTGTTTCAAGATAGACTAACTACGTTGATCACACAATCAACCAGTTGAGGGAATATCTCAACTACACCAAAATAAGAGCAAACTTAGTTGAACCAATCTTCTCAAATCCAACTAACTAACAATCTCCTAAATACTAAACTAAGATAAACATTATCTCTAACAGTGAATTCTATGTAACATGTGGTTATCCTTAACCCTATTTGGTGTGTGCGATTGCTTCTTGGTGTATGAAGGATGTGTAGATAAATTTTGGATAATTGTTTGCATACAGGGTATAGCCCAAGATTTATAAAGTCTGTTGCATTTTGACCAAAATTAAGACCATGGATGACACACATGCTTAACGTGGATCATCCTATTGGCTTCATTTCTCCTCCTAGTTGTGGTCCTGTGGATGATACACTAGTTGAACGCGATCTTTAATCCAAAGGTGGAAAATGAAAATGCCTGATGTCAGAGCATAAATGTGCTCATGACTTGAACCACTGATATTTTACATTTCATTGAATTAATTTCCTTTTTTCTACATTAGGAGGCATGATTATCAAATTACTAATCAAATCTTGCAAGTTTCAGTTCCACTAAATGGTGGTACAGATCACATCATGAGATATTGGCAACAGGATAATGACACTTATGAACCTCACACTATATGTAAATCCCGAGACGTCATAGTGGATATATCTGATGAAGAGTTGGGTATATACTATATTGAGAAGGGTCTCTGGTTTTATAATGTTTGTTTGGTAAGTCCAAAAGCCTTGCCTGACATGCGAGATAATTGTTTGCTTAATGTCTTTATAGTTTTTTTTAGTGAAGTCACATGGAACCATGACCAATCTCTACCGATATTGTGAAATTATGAAGGAAACAGAAAAAAGGAGATTGTGTGCTGATGTCAAATTAAGAGAATGTACAATGAAAAAAGATGTGGTTTCTTGTATCTTCCCCACCTTCTCTTTGCATGCCAAATATTTAAGCACCCACGGTGGATTTCTTCACAGTTTCTCCGAGCCTTCATCCTTTTGATGTCAAAAATCAAGGTTACTAGATGTGTCAGTTGGACAGCTTAATCCTGATTTGTTTTATGTTGAATTCATGGATTGAATGACCGGTCTTCCAGGATTTGGCTGGGACCTGTCTCAAAATTGGATCTCATAGTGGGGATGGATCTGGGGATGAACCCAGTGTGATTAGTGATGCTTGTGGTTGGGTCAGCCAGAAAGTATGTGTCTTTTTGGTCATTGATGCTGACTGTTATATTGCATTTATGTATTTTTAATTTTAAAACATATAAGTCTATTATAATTAATTATTCATGTGTTTTTCAACTTTTTTATGTTCATATATTTTTTCAGAATCCTATTTTTGATGGATCTCCAAGTCCTCAAATTTTGAAAATCATCCACACCACTTTTAAGTCTTTATCTAGATTCTATCCCTTCTATCCCTACTCTTGTAACGCAGGATAAAACTAATAATGAGATTAGTTTGTTTCATTACCCCCCATAACTTCTCTTGATGCTTCTGTGATTTCTTGCTCTTTGCAATTCCACAGTGTCGATTTCCAAGTATTATCGTCAGATTGATTGGAATTGCCTTCTTACGGATTGTGTTCTTGAGGTATCTTTTCTTTTCTGGGATAAGCTTTTAGAATTGTAATATTCATGCATAATAGTGTTTTATCTTGTGCTAAAATTGGCTTTTAACATATGTTTTTGGCTTTTGCACTTTGAAATGGGGCATTATTGTTGCAGAAAGGACTTCAAAGTTTGGAATTCCTATCGTTTTCTAAATTGTTTTCCTGTATCATTCAGTGATGGCACACTTGTTTCATTTGATTTGTTTGTGGAAGGTGTCTATTGTCAAATGGTCCATTGTTAATCGCGTTTTCTTTTTGCATTTCTAGAGTAAATGGATCCGATGCTTTAGGCTCCATTGACATTTGTTCACTTTATTTTCATGGTATGATACAGGTGTTAAGGATGCAAGTGATAAAAAAATTCTAGTTGACATGTTGTTCTGGGCAGTGGACAATCCTGCACCAGCAAATTATATGCTTATTTCTGGAGACCGTGATTTTTCTAATGCACTTCATCAACTCCGACTGAGGAGGTACAATGTCCTGTTGGCACGTCCTGCTCAACATGTATCTGCTCCTCTTATTGGAGCAGCGAAGAGTATTTGGCTTTGGGCAAATTTAGCAAGGGGTGAGCCGTCCCTACAAAATCCTCTGCTGGACTCTGAAGAAACAGAGAAAAAGGCTAATTCTAATATTTCAGAAAATGTTCCCAAAACAGAGCCCTTGGAGAAAATGCACTCATTCTCAGAATTAAATTTCAAATCTGCAGTTTCTCAGGGCATGCAATCTCTGCCAGGAGTGATTGCAAGCAACACAACTTCTCATTCTATGGAATCTAACTTTAAAGACACTGCTCCTTTTCAGCAGAAATTGTCTAAGCATATACCAGTCACAGGGCATCCAAATGGGCAAGAACAGCATGGTATCTCAATGCGCTTTGCAGGAACAAAACCTCCTTTTGTAACACCTGAATTTAGCTTTCCATCTCATTTACATGCTAGTGCATTGGGAAATTCTAATGCTAGGGGACATAACCATACACCTATCGCAGGGCATGCAAATGGGCAGGGACAACCTCATAATTTAATACACTTTCCAGGAATGAGAGCTCCTGTCATAACATCTGAGGTCAACTTTCGATCCAATTCACATTCTAGTGCATTGGGAAATTCTAATTCTACGGGAGCCTTGTCCCCATTCAATAACCATATATCAGTGACAGGGCATCCAAATGGGCAGGCACATTCTGGTAACTCAATTCACTTTTCAGGAATGAAACTTCCTGTCATAACATCTGAAGGTAACTTTCCAGTGCATTCGCAATCTAGTGCATTGGAAAATATTAATCCTATGGGGCCTCTATCCTCTTTACAGTGCTCTATGAATGTTCACTATAATAATGCTAAGCAGATTCCAACTGATCCCAATTCTTCTAACAGTCCATCTATGAAGTTCAGCTCATTTCCTCCTCCTCACGGTAAAAGTAACGGAGCTGAAGGAAATCTTTTTCATCCTAAAGTGAGGCCAGATATTTTTCCTAACCCAAGGCCTAATTTTCATCCACCTCTTACAAGTAGTTTATCTATGGACAACATTCCTGTATCAAGGGCAACCATCTCTTTTGACTCGGGGACTAATGTTTTGCAACAAAATCATAATGTACAAGCTGGATATTACGTTTCAAATCAAATGCATCAAAATAATTCTCAAGAACAGAATCCTACTAATCCAGAAAGTTTAAATATAAACACCTCTCCTCAGGTGCATCCAATAGGAAGATGGCTACTACCTCCGGAGCATAGCGATACTGGATCTCAAATAAGGATTATTTTGCAGGCCATAGAGACACTGAAACAGAATATGATGGTACCTTCAATTGGTAATATTGAAGATTGCATTAAATATCGAGAGATGCGTATTTCTAATTTCAACATCCCCGAGTTATTGGGGAAGGCTATTGAACAAAAAGAACTAGTAATAATGAGGGCTGGGGGAGGATCCCCATTATATCTTCCACGTGCTACTACTCTTTGGAAATGTGTGGATCCTTGTAATATGCATGATAACTATCCTAAGGAAGCCTGGGAGGAATTTCATAAATATCTCTCAAGTTTTGAAGGGCGTGACGTAATGATGAAATCAGAGAGGCGGTAAGTCTAATTTTTACCATTAGCTTGCAAACTGATTTATTAACCCCTGTACTTTTATGGTTGATTGTACTATTTTACTTTTTGGTTTCACCTTTCTTAAAAGTTGAAAGTGCATTGAAATATTTAAAATATGATTCTTCATTGTGTGAACAGGTATCATGCAGCTTTAATGTTGAAGTCAAATTGTTTGAAAAATCTTAAACTTGGAGAAATTATACATATGCTGCAGCTAGCAATAGATAATAGACGGTGGCTATCCCATCATTCGTCAGGGTGGCAGCCCTTATCTATTACAACTTGCAATAGACCCCTGTGACAGGTCTTGGACTGCAAGCATGAATCCTGGGAGTCATTTTACATTGCAGGCATATCAAATACAGAAGTATATGTTCTACATTTACATATAATAGATGTAAATACAATGCATAGTGGTATGTTGGTATATGTAGGATGTTCAATATTTATACAGGATGCTTGGATTATTATGATTATAGGCCCAAGCTAAGGAATTCAGTTATAAGTTGGTATTTTAGAAAGTATCGGCAAATTCCGTTTATTACCCAGAAACACAGTGATCAGGACTCTGGCTGGTATACATCAGGGTGATCGACTTATAGGTTCTATGTATCAAGATTAGGCCATACTTTTGCTTATTTTAATCTAGAGCCTAAAACACGGCTTTGGTTAGTTTAATGTAACTTCTGTGCATTTCTTGCAAGGGACTCGTTCATTTTATAGCTTGTAGTTCCTTTTGAACATATCACCAAATAGAGTGCAGCTAGACAAAATACCTTGTCTTAAATGATATTTGAGAATGGTATTGCTTGAGATGTCTCTGAAGATTGACTATTGGAGCCATCAATCTGGCTTTCGCCAACTATCTGGAACATCTGGGATCTGCAACATTATAACAGTGAAAATAAAATTTTGCACTGATCTTCTAGATGCGAGGTGTGGACAACTGGATGTATAAAGACGTTGCCAATATAAAGAAGCTGGCTGTCACCTATGAAGTGGACTGTCATGCTGTGTACGATGCTTGGTTGTAGATGTCAGGTAGAATTCCAGAAGACCAAAGTAGAGGAATTCATTCAGCTCCTGCAATGAAGCATTATGATTGTTGCTCCCATTATTTGCTTTGCAGTGGTTTGGTAGAGGACAGGTAGAGGACATTGTGTGATTCAGTCAGTGTATGAGAGTGCAAGGAAAAACTAGTTAAATCTGTTCTGTTCCAGTCTTGACATCAGCTGGATAACCTTTACATATTAGTGCTATGATCATTTCATTGCAAGATGATGGTAACTGGTTGCGTGATCATCACAGTTTAGTAGTATTACGATTTAGCTTTTGTTGATGAAACTTGAATACCATAAATTATTCTCTTTCAATTTGCCAGTGATAATATACAACCGGCTATATCAATTTTGTATTGTATCTGCCACAATCAGGGGCTAATGTGAATCTGGGAGGGACTGCTTACAAAAGACTCATGGTTATAAAATTATGATAGCTTGCAACTCTTCTGCCGAGTTGTGTTTTTAACTTGTAGCTTGAACATGTTGAATTTTAAATGCTAGGCAACGGCGCCTTACTTTTTTTCATTTAGCTTTTGTAGACCAGGTTTATGGTGAATGATGTGGACTCAACATGCTATAAATCATTCAACTTCACATGAAGCTAGTTTAATGCAAAATAACTAAATTGTATGGGCCTTGAGTTGTATTATACATTCTTTCCATGATGGACATAAATTACTTGAACCAGTTATCTTTTGCATCTGAACATACGTCTGTTTGAGGGATAGAGGCATAATGAGAGAGATCGTATGGTGCTGGGTTATTTGCAGTTCAGCATTTGATTACCATGAAAAGCTTGCGGTTTTTTTTGGCCATCTCTTCATTAATTCTCGTCATTGTGTTGTT
>ML785631.1:171843-262607 GCA_009831015.1 Picea engelmannii | reverse complement strand
TTGAGAAGCTACTCCCTTATGTTGGGTTGACTTATTTTTTCCTGATTTACTCTCTTTCCTTAACGCTTCCTCTAGGGTTTTTTGGATGCCTAATTCCTTCTCCCGGTTTGTTGTCGATTCCCTTTTGTTTCTGTTAGATTTTATTCCTACTTTTTTTTATTGTGGCTGGATGGGTGACCTCTAAATATGAATCACCATCATAATTTTCCTATTGTTCTTCCGGAAAAAACAGGAATCTCTAGAGGGAGATTCATAATAGACTTTGCTGTGTTTTCCCTGCTTGAGATCATGATCTCTTTCTCTTTTCCTTTTTCGTTCTCTTCTTCTGTTTCTTCTTGCCTCTTTTTTCCATTTTCTTCATGATGGTCTCTGAGATCCTCCATATTATCTTCTGTTGGTAGTCCGACGAACATATTATGGCCTGATTCTTCTTTCCGAGGTGAACTTGGGGGTCTTTCTCCCAGATATGTGGATTTTCTACCTTGCCCTTGTGAGGGGTTCAGGGAAGCCACCTTCCCATTAGTTTTTTTCCTTTTCGGCTGATGGCATTGATCTTGTTTTGAGTCTTGTGTTTGGGGTTCTTTTTTTTGTGAGCAGGATTTCACAAAATTCCCATATTCATGGCATGCTTTGAATTTGAATGGGATTTGCTCATAGTCGTTTTTTTCCTTTTTGGCTGATGGCATTGATCCTGTTTTGAGTCTTGTGTTTGGGGTTCTTTTTTTTGCGGGCAGGATTTCACAAAATTCCCATATTCATGGCATGCTTTGAATTTGAATGGGATTTTCTCATAGTCGACCTATTGTACATAATTCCAGTTATCTAGATTTAGCTAGATTGCCTATGGGAGTCCTTTTTCCAGATCCACTTCCACACGGAATCTGGCGTAATCTTGAATCCCTTCTCGTGGTTTAGCATGATCAATGTATTTTACCAACAAATTACCTATTTTTTTATGGTTTCATCATTCCAACAGTGTAGAGGGAGGAATGGTAGCTTGACCCAGACAGGGACTGCTGAAGGAATATCATTTTCTGGACTGAAGTTTGGAGTCCATTTATTGAGATATACATTCCTCTTGCACCCATGAAATATGGGCCACTACGAAATATTAGATCCCTATCTTCTTCTTTTTCAAATAGGAATGCAAAGAAACCCTTACCACAAAAGGCCACAAACATCTTCCACTGGATCAATTTTCTCCAGTTTAGATCTAACCATTGATGCATGGATTTAGGGGAAATCCATAGCCTCATGAACTTACCTATTAGCCCATTTTCTACCAATATGAGTGCTAGTGATTATGTCGAAGAAGGATGAATGGCCACTTTAGGAATCTCGTCCATTTTTTTACAAATCTAGAGGGAGGAGACTTGTGGGTCTTTGCATAGACGAATATTAGTGCATGAAATTCCTGAAGATCTGAGGACGAGGATCTTGGAGGGGGTTCCCCCCCTCATAGGGGGCCATGGTTGACCTACTCAGAGTCGTGCAATGATGAAACCCTGGCAACATCGCGATGTTGAAACCCTAGCAGCGCCACGATGCAAATACCCTAGCAGAGCCGCGATAAGATGAGTTAGTTTTAATATTTATTAGATTTAGGCTCAATGAATTTTTACCAACCAAAGTGAAGGTGAAACAACTAGGTAGACTTCTTATATGCTACCCTCCATAACTTGTTCATTTTAGCCCTAGTTGCAGGCCTAGGGATAACCCACTAGTAATCATCCATGGGCTTATACTTCTAAATCCCTTGAAGTAATTCCAATGCCAATGCCTCCACCATGATACAATATCATAGATTCCCAATTTGGGAAAATTTCACCAATGACTAACTCCTTCACACACTTATTGATGGGTATGTTTGGCCAAGCCATTTGATAGCCACCTTTTAGATTCTTTAACTATTGTGATATAGGAATTAGATTACAATAGAAAATATGGACAATGGAATATATAAATTTAAGTTGGAAACTTGATATGAGAAAACCATCAAGAAATGAAGGAATGTGACTTTGGTCCTTTTTATAATGGAGATTACAATATAGAATACAAATAAATACAAGATTACTGTGAAGCTATGAAACTCTATGGTTTTCTATAGTTATATATAGATGGCTTCTTTGTGTCTACTTTGTTAGCATCTCTCCACACCCATGCTCATACTATGGAATCACCTATTGATAAAGAAAAAGTGAACTTGTTTCCCTCCTTCAGATAGGTCTTTGATAACTCAAATTAGGGTTAGCTTTATGGTTTTCAAAATCCTCTTGGATGCTTCATGATGATTCTAGAAGTTTCTACTGGATTTCCACATGTTACTAACTCCTCATGGGTGGATGATGGTGAGTTGACATGGCTCCTACTTGTACTTGCAAGGATAATTGGACAATTACCTTGTTGGGGCCATAACTTTCACATGCAAAATCCATTTTGCAACAATGAACCATTGTTGGGAAGATATCTATGTTTAAAATGTGGTAAACATGTTGAGGACCTAGGAAATATTAACATCCTTGGATATCTCCCTTGAGCCATCAATACACTCCATCACAAATTATTTGATTCATTTACGTATTGGATTTACCCATTGTTATTCTCACAACCCCATACATTTTTTTTACATGCACATACAATTGCATGGATCACATTACACACAAACACAATAGAAATAAACATGCATGCACAACTATTCTTAGCGATTTCCTACGAATGTATTAATCCACAAGCATAGACCACATACATGATTCATGTGAGATTACCATCATTATCATCCAAGTAAACATTCCATGAAAAAACTCACATGTAATCCATTTTAACTCATGGAATTGAAATGTCAAAATATAAAGATCAACCTTCCACAAATCAAAAATTTCAAACCCTTATCTATAATCAAGTGAAGTCCACCAATATGTTTTCTGAGTGATTCACTACCAAACTACAGTAACTGGCTATGGATTCCACCCCCAAGCCATACCATGATATTACCAACAACAAGAAGGATCATATGCGGCTCTAATATCACTCAAGACAACCCATTATTGTCATGACATGGTCAATATTTTCAGTACATAGTGCTCCATGCCCCCATCCAATGATCAATCAACCATAACACTCCCTTCCATTTCCCTACACAACACAAGAAATATATTCCCTTTCTATTCTCAACTATCCCTCAAGGATCTTGTTCCCTTCCAATGCTCTTCATTATAGGTAGAAAGAGTCCAATTTGTTGATTGTTCATATGGGAATAACTTGGAAAAGTAGAAATTTGGCTCTCAGGTATCTGATAAGTAAAAATAAATAGGTTACAAGTTTAATGGTGTTTCCTTCATTTAATATGGACATTATAGCCATGTTTTATCCTTCAAACCTAACCCATTTCCTATCATATTTTCAACAACAAATCCCAAAGTTCCATAGGCTCATACAAAACCTATGTTCATGGGATTCTCTTTCCATTACCAAGAAGAGGAAAAATCCCCATACATGGGAGACAAATGTTGATTGGAGAATGGAATACTTATGAATAATGATTAATATTCCCAAGAATTTGCACAAGATTCACTTCCCTATAGAGTACGTTCCTTCCCAAGAAGCATGGGGAAAACATAAAAAAGGACAACTCAAGTGAATACTTATGGAAAATATTTTTATGAACCACAAAAAAAGGGTAGTACTTTCCAAATGACAAGTATCAAGGTTATTTCGTCCATAGCCCCCTTTCTTCTTCACTTCTTATGGGATCATAGTCCTCCTATCACTTCCTTAAGAAATATTTATATATGGTGGATATTATAATAATACAATTCCTTTTATACATTTTTTTTCCATAAATATATTATTCACACCATATCTTAGCCTTGGAATCAATCACATTCACTAGTTGGGCCTTTACCTTGGGCTCCACACTAGGAATTATCATACTAGGCTTGATTCATGTCACATAAAAATCATTTACAAATCAGAGATAATTTATTACAATATAATTCAAGGGTTAAAACTGGGGCATTACAATCCTTGGCATTAGAGACCCCAAAATTCCACTTCCTTGACCCTCAAATGGAGGATTTACCATTTTGGTCTATAAATGAATTTTTAGGATCTGACCCAAATTGGCCCTTCTATGCCCAAATTCAATATTTCCAATTATAGAGAATCAATTAATTCATATGGTAACCATGTATATTTATTTTTGATCATCCCTCCTGATTTTGGGAGTTATTTAGTCTCCAAAATATTTAGTTTTGAAGGAGACAATGAAACAATTCCTTATCTTTTTCATTGGAGTACCATTTGGCCTTGACTGGCAACCAAACCTTCAATCCCACTTGCCAAAGTTATTTTTTATCCCTTTTGGACATCCTAATATTCTTTTATAGAGCTATGTCCCTTGGCAATTCTAACTATTTATCTAGTGTCAAACATTCTATGCAAGGTAAGACTTGGCCCTCTTAATCCTAATCGAGCATGGATGTCTCATAGAGTTTTAGGTTCTCAACATTTACTATTGAGTAAATAAATATATATGTTGGAACATTGAGTCTATAAGAATTGTTTCCTACCTTCCTCGATATTTCAAAAATTCCCTTGTAACCTTTCCTTATTAAGGCACAACCAAACTCTATCTCCTGCTTAGAAGGTCTTTTCAACCTTGTGTTGATCATGTATAGCCTTGTATTTCTCTTGATATTTATTTAGTTTCTTATGAACTTGTAAATTTACTCACCTAATCCTATTTATGAATTATGTTTCCTTCAATGCATCTTGAGGTTATTTCCCCTACTTCATGTTGTCCATATATTAATATCCAATGACCGTGGTTTAAAATATCAAAAACATATTTCAAAATGGGACTTGTTAGTGGATGTGTGCATGCCCCTCTTGTAGGAATGTTGTATGTAAACCATATTTTCATCTAAAATTCTCATATGTTTTGATTGTTACCTTTCAAAAGATCAACCAAAGTCCTAGTCACTAGATCTATCTACCCATAAATTCGTGGGTGGAAGGTGGTAGTTATCTTCAATTTAGCATCCAACTTCTCCCACAATTAAGCCCAAATTGTAATGAGAAATATAGTATTTCTATCAGAAATGATGCTTCTTGGAATCCCAAAGTGCACCAAGACCCTTTCAAAGTACATTATTACAACTTATTTCCCTTTGATGGTCTTCCTACAAGCCATTAAAACACACATTTTACTAAATCTATCTAATATCACATATAGCTAGTTATTCCTTATTCTTGTCCTTGTCAATCCCCAAAACAATTCCATGGATATGCTTTCCCATGGCCTTGTAGGGAATGGAACTGTATTGTATGGTCCCTGCTTTATGTTACTAGTCTTGTTGGTACAACATAAAATATGAACTATGATAAACCTAACTACTAATTCTTACTTCTTGGGCTAATAAACATACCTCTATAAGTTAGCCACAATGTTCCCAACACCAAAATGATTAGCAACCTTGGGGGTCTGAGCCTCCCTTATCAAATATACTTTTTCTTCCTTTGGTATGCAAAGCTTACCCAAATTATGGAGTAATCCATCCTGGAGATGGTAATCATTGTATAATTTTTCTTGCAGTTCCTGATACACCCCCTTGAAGTCCTCATCTTTTGCATACTCTTATTTGTATGCTTCATGGGTGAATATCTCCATGTGCATAAATGGTCCCATAGATTTGATTTTTCATGTTAGTGGTTTTGATAACAAAGCATCCAACTTGTTGGCAGTTCCCTTATATTTAATCACTAGATGAAATTCTTATAGAAATCCCATCCAATTAAAATATCTTTCTTATTGTAGTTTACTCGGAGTCTGCAAGTATTATAGAGGTTGGAATTAGTATGGATGATGGTCTCCTTACCCAATAGATAGTTCTTCAACTTCTTCATTTCTTGAACCAAGGCATAGAGTTCCTTGTCCTATGTATGGTAGTTGAACGTTGCTCCATGTAAAATATTTGAATCATAGAATATGGATCTCCTCCCATGCATTAACACTACTCCATACCCACTACCATCAATTTATACTTCAAAAGACTTTTGCAAGTTAGGATTGTTAGGACCAAGGCTTGATTAATATTCTGCTTCATTTATTTAAAGGATTTATGTTGGACACCAATCGAAACTCTTACCTTTGGTTGTTATAGCATGAAGTGGTGCTATCACAACTAAAAAATATGCTATGAAATTCTTAAATATTGGGAAACTCCCTAAAAAATCCTAACTTTTGTGACATTATTATGAGGGCGCCATTTAAGGATGGTCTATATCTTTGTAGGATCAATATTCAAACCGCCTCCCTAAATCACATGCCTAATTACACCAAGGACTGCATAGCAAAATCATACTTCTTTATGTTTACTAGTAGGTAATGTTTCCTCGGTGTCTCTAACACTCACTTATGATGTAACACATGCTCATCCCAAGTAGAAAATAAGATAAAAAAATGATCAAAGTGTACAATAAAAAATGAATCTATGAATGGGCACAACATATCATTCATTAAACACATAAAAAAAGCTGGTGCATTACACAAACCAAAATCAAAATGCATTACTAACCACTTGTATAAAACTTGCTTTGTATTGAAAGCGATATTCCAAGTGTATTCTTCATTGATCTAGACTTGGTGATATTTGGATTTCAAATCCATGTTGGTGAAGTACCTTTCATGCTATAGTTGATTCTCTAGGGTGAAATAGCTTGGTGAAGGGCATAAATTCTCTAGGGTGATATCATTCAATGATTTGTAGTGAATGCACATTCTCCAAGTCACTTCCTTATTTTTTTACTAAAATGATAAGGGAACCAAATGGTGATGCACTTGGTCATATAACTCCTTCCTCCAACATTTGTTAAACTTACTTCTTCATTTCTTCTAACTCTAGTATGGACTAATTATATATTCCTATTTTAGGTGAAGGAGAGTTTGGTAGTAACTATATATCTTTTTCGACTTCTCTCTTAGGTGGTGTTTCTTTGGGATCCTAGAACACTTCTTTGTATGCTTATAAAATATCTTCCAACTGGCACTTCTATTCTTTTGTACATCCTTCCAAGGATGCCTTCACACCTATGAAAGTAATGACTTTCTAGTTTTGTCTCAAGAATAGAAGTACATACTTCTTGCTTGATTTGATTAATCTCTTAGATTGGTGTATGATTTTCTAGGTGATCTTAGAATTCCCCTTATGTACATTGATGATAAAATATTAACCATCTTTGATCAAATGGTATTGGTTTTCCCTTCTAATGAAGATGTTATCTCTCTGATACATGTAGTGACTACCAAACACTACACTGAAAACTTCAAGATGCACCACATCGACTTATATTTCATTAATATAATTTTCACTAATAGAAAATCTAAGGATTACACTACTTGGTGAATTTTAACTCTACATCCTTTTTAATTCAACCCAAAGTGTATGGATGAGGGTCATCAAACATATCTAAACCAAGTATACTTACCAAGTCCTCTATAATGAAGTTTTCCTATGAACTAGAATCAAACAAAGCATACATCTTGTTCTTCTTGATTTTAGCTATGATATGGAACAAATTCATCATATCCTTCTCCTATTTATGATTGAAGCTACTTAGGTTCACCCCCTTCTGCATTGTTTTGCAGATAATATTTTCATCTACATCAGAGCTAATTTCTATCTCATTTCCTACTTCCATGAGGATAATATTCTTCTTGCATTGCTCTTGCTTGTGGTTCCTAAGATTAATCTTTGAATGTGATTTCCAACAATTTTATTTTGTGCAACTAATTATGTTTTAATGATCACAATGGTTATTAGGGTTCTTGTCCACATGTGCAGTGCTGAGAATCTTATTATTTCCCCCTTTTCCTTTTCTTCTCACCCTTATTGGAAGCTCCATACTGATATGATTTCTCATAACCATTTGGTTATCCATTCTTGTTAGATTCAATCATTGGGCCTATGCATAGGGCTCATAGATTCTCTTGGGATTAAATAACATAACATTCCTTCGTATGTGATTGTGAAGACCACCTAGGTAGTTTATGACCACATCTGGGTCCCAGGCTAGGTACTTTATCACCACATCTAGGTCCCAAGAATTTATTCTCATAGATGAGAACAAATATTACTTGTAAACTACCTTGGGTATTAAAATGGTTGGCTCACCAAATAAGATCTAAACTTAAAGCTACTACAATGAGCTTGTTCTCAATTGTGCAACTATCTTTTTGTATTTTCAATGTTTTAATAGAAATAAAACACACCATTCAAATTCTTTAAGTATTACCACATATGAAATAGAATACAATATGAAATCCATACAACTGAACACAAATACTTACCTTGGAAACTTGGTATGGGAAAACTGACAATAAATGAAGCATTATGCCTTTCATATTTTTTTTATAATGGAGATTACAATTCAAAATGAAAAGTATTTCAAGCTTACTGTGAATCTACGAGACACTATTTTTTGCTACAATATGATACATATGCATTCTTTCTCTTTTATTTTTTAGCTTATCTTCCACGCTCTTGCACATAACATGGACCAATTGGCATCTAAAGAAAAAAATTAACCCATTACCGTCCTTTGAATATGATTTTGATAGATCGAATTAAGACTAGGTTTATAGTTTCAGAACACTATTGGACTCTTCATGATGCTTATAGACATGTCTAGTGGATTCCATCACATTAATAACTCCTATAGGTGAATCATGGTGAGTTGACATGGATACCACTTGGACCTATGGGGAATACTTGGCATGTTACCTTATTAGGGCCATAACTTTAGCATATGAACTTCCTCTTGCAAAAGCTAACCACCATTGTAAATCTATTAGTGTGTAGAAAATGATAATCATGCTTGAGCCTAGGTTCTTAGTGTTATAGACCCAAAAATTACACTTCTTTGAATCTTAAATGGAGGATTCATTATTCTAGTTTGTAAGTGTAGTTTTTAATATCTGACCCAAACCAACCCTTTTGGACCCTGAGTTCATTATTCCCAATCGTAGAGCATAAATTGAGTCATAGGGTACTATTTAAATCCATTTAAAAACATCCATCTCCATTTTGGGAGGATTTTTGTCATCAAAATATTTAGTTTTAGAGGAGATGAGAAACCAATTCCTCAACTTTCTCCTTATAGTACCTTTTGGCCTTTTTGGTAGATGACCCTTCAATCCTAGTTGGAAATTTTCTTATTGAGTCCCCTTCCTAGTCATTTTGATCTTGTTTTGTATAACTATTTTCTTTGGTTACTATGCCTTTACATTAGGTGTGAAATCTTCCATGGAAAGTAAGACTAGGCCCTCTTCATGCTCATCGAGCATGGACGACTCATAGAGTTTCAACTTCTCTACATCTACTACTTAGTAAATGAACATACATAGTTGAATATTGGGTGTGTAAGCTTTGATGTCTACTTTATCCAATATTTTGAAAGCTCTGTGTCTCATGGCTTTGATTTTCTTCCATGGTCCCTGTAACCTTTCTTTATTAAGTTGCAATTTTTTTTTCTTCTACTTGGAAGGTATTTTCAAGCATGTGCTAATGATGTATGGCCTTGTATTTCTCTTGAGATTTTTTAGTTTCTCTTGGACCTATAAATGCATTCATCTAATTATATATATGTAATTTTCCTCCTTCAATACATCACTTGAGGCTTATTCCCTTGCTTTAATCTTCCCATATACCTAATGGTGATGGTGGTAAATATCCAAAACATATTTCAAACTTGCGACTTTTTGGTGTAAGTGTAGACAACTCTATTATAATAATGTTGTATGTAAACCAAAATTTCATCCCAAGTCCTTGGATGCTTATGATTATGAGCTCTCACAGCTACACCAAAGTCCTATTCACTACCTTTTTCTTCCCATCATTATGTGGGTGAAAAGTAGTAGAACCTTGGAATCCAAAGTGCATAGTGACCCTTTCAAAGAAAAAGATTGCAACTTCATTCCCTTATATAATCTTCTTACAAGGCATTAGAACACACATTTAACTGAAACTATCTACTACTACAAATAAGTAGTCATGGCCTCTTCATTTCCTTGACATGTAGTTGCCAACAAAGTCCATGGATATGCTTTCCCATGGCCTTGTAGGCACTATAAGTGGACTATATAGTCCTTTCTTCTGATTACTAGGGTGACTAGTACATCATAAAAAACAACCTCTAATAAACCTGGCTACTTCTTCTTGCATCTTGTATGAACAAACACACCTATACAAGTAATCCATAGTCTTATTGATACCAAAATGACTAGCGACCTTGGATGTGTGGGCATCCCTTATAAGTTGTACTCTTTCTACCTTTGGTACACAAAAATCCCCATATTATAGGCTAATCCATCCTCAATATGGTGATCAACATATGCTTGTTCATATTGTCCTTGTAGCAATTGATATACCCCCTTAAAGTGTTCATCTTTTGCAAACTCCTCTCTACATGTTTCATGGGTGAATGACCTTGTCAGCAGACAAAAATGAACAGGTCAATTTTTATCAGTGGTTGGGAAAATATTTTTAAACCTTAGGCCATGGGTTTACTTTCTTCCATTGGATTTTCCTCTCCTTATCATTTTCCACTTTCTTTCTTTCTTGGGACTTATTAAACTTCTAGAATGTGGAGGAAATAGCTCCTCGACCTTGTCCATTACTCCATATTCCATTTTCTCTTCCCATTAATTTACCTCCATGTTCCTTTCCTCTACCCTTCATACCATCCATTCCCTCCACATCCAGATCACCCACAACTCCACATCCCCATATGCCTAATGTGGAACATGGAGTACAAATCACTTCACATCCTTTCACACATGCTCCAAGCCTTTGCATACCACATCAAGGGCATAGATGAAGATCTAGGTTGTTACTTACATTTAAAGAAGGTCCTTTTCCTATAAGGAAAATTTAACCCAAGGAAAAGTATCAAGGATAGAAAAGTAGTGCCACTTAGGGAATTTTTAGAAGCAAAGGAAATATTACCCCCGAAATCATGTTATATTTATTTGAATTTTGATTTTTTTCAAACAATAATTTTTTTTAGGTTTGAATATTTTTTAATACCTTCAATTTTTTTTAAATAAAATATAATTTAAAATAAATTGTTACTATTGCACATCACCAAATTTGTGATATCTCAATTAATTCTTAGTAATTAAAAGGTTAACATAAACATAGTTTAATACAATACAATATAAATTTTCTATAATAAACAATAAATGTGACAATACAAATATATTAAAACCACATCTTATGCTTGTACTATTTAATGTATTTTCAATATGGTGGTTGTAAATAGTTGTTAACTTTTCATATCCAACATAATTATAAAATGAAGAAAAAAAGTGTAATTTTCCATTATATATACCCATAATAAAATGACACATCCACACTATAATTGTCTAAACAAATAATTTACAAATCAATCTTTGTTTCCATCATCATGATTATCTTCCTCTCTTGGCATTGCAACACTGTTGTTCTGAAAAATATGTTTAGATCTCGGATAATGTCTTAGTACGAACCACCAATTCCCATCCAACACATTTGGGTAAAAAAACACTTGGTTGCAATGTTTTGGGAAAACATAAGGCTCCTTACTTTCAACCCACACTTTTTTAGAGTTAATACATATTAGCCCACTATCACGATATTCCTTTACATTTCTATGATTGAAGGTATCCCACAACTTGCAACAAAAAATAACCCATTGAAATGATGAGAAGTCCACTTGCATGATATCTTATATTTTTCCAATGTAACCTAACTTCCCCTCTACTAGGTTTCGATCACGGCAGCTAGCACAACTAGATTGGTTGAACTTGACCTACACTCCAAAATATTGTGTGATTTGTCCATCATTAACATACTTAGTGTGAAAATGATGTCCATATTCCCACATAAATGGCAACAAATGCATCTATAAAAATGCAAACAAAGGGTAGTGTTATATGTCTAATAACCGAAGCATTAATAAAAACATAATACGTGTTACAATTGAAATATGCAATATTATAAACAAAACGTGGTACTCAGAGAAGTTATTATAGAGTTGTTGCACCTGATCCCTATGTTTAGTGCATCCATATCTTCCCCACATGGGTTACGATTGAACACTGCATATTTCTCTTGTATCTGGTTTAGCCACCCAACTGTTGGAACATATTTTTGGCATATTTTCTTTTAAATGATTAGGATAAGGAATGATTCTACCATTCAACCATGTGAATGGTTTCTTGTCATTGTCCCGTTTCCTTATTTTCTCTTCATACAACGTGGCCCATGGTCGCATTGCCTTTGCGTTGTAAGGAACGAATTTATTGATTCCATCAATTTCTAAATTCATTGACATATAAAAATACTCAAAATGAATAACATGAGATCAAATATATATTATCAACTTAAAAAATTACTTTATTAATGGCATCAATTTCTAAATTCGTTGATGTATACAAGAATTCAAAAAAAATAGCATGAGATGAAATATATATTACCAACTTCAATGTAAACAATTTCTCTGTACTAAATTGACAAAATATAACTGACTTAATCTTTATCAAGCGCCTTTTTTCATTTATTTTGAGTAGATCCCCTTCCCTTTTGTCCTCATATTGATGGTTGTCCCAAATGACTGCCCTATTGTGTCTTCAATTTGCTTGATGTACTCACTGGCATAATAGAATGCTTGGTATACTGTGTACCCTTCTGCAATAAAACCCTCTCTTTTTTCCTTTGTCGAACAAACTCCTTCAATTTTTTCATTTACCTCTTTAAGAAGAACATCCAATGACATGAGAGTACCCCAACTAATTCAACCTAATCAGGTAGGTGAATTAGAATATGAACTTGAAAGTCCATAAAAATCGTGGGCATTTCCTTCTCAAACATACAAACTATCTCACTATCTCTCAACACCACCATGGAATGCTAGCCATATGAATCTCCCTTGATGTGATCCAATGTACAAATGAAAATAATTTCAATATGGAACTTCCCATGTCCTGGGGGAAGTCAGGGTTCACACAAACATGCATGAGCAAAGGACAATGACACTACAAAATAGAAACACATCATTAATTTCCATAAAAACATGAGTGCATAACATATTTTTAAAACAAAAATATAAAACAATATTATTATAATATTTTTTTTTTTGATTTTGAAATGATTAATTGAAAATTTGTAAAAAACAATGAATTAAAATATATACATATCGGTGCATTGTATTCTTTTGAACTCGCTAGACGGTACATGCCATAATATATAAAGCAGTGTGTTTTGAGGAGTCATACACACCAATGCACATTAATTATAATAACGCATCGATACAAACTTTTGAGAAAACACATCATTCCGTAAACAATATAATGTACAATAATATTTATCGTTTCAAAATTATATGGTGCTCATGTTTAAATATATACACTTGGGCACTTAAAATAATTTACATACCGGTGCATTAAGCTTATTATACACAACAAGTTTCTAAATATTATTTACGCACTGGTACCTTTACTATAATATACACACCGATGCTTAGTAAAAATAATTTTGTCAACATCTCACCTCAAATATTCAAAATTTAAGTACCCTTCGGTGCACATAGTAAAATAGACACTGGTACATACTAATTACACAAGCACTTAGACACACTCTATATTAAACAAACTGGGTCTCAGTATAACTTGATTGCATTGATGCTCACTATAAATTAAATGCACCAGGGTGTACAAAACCTAAAACTCACCGGGGCGTACAAAACCTAAAACTCACCGGTGCTTCATACACAAACAAGGTGAAACCGATGCGTAGAAATTATAAGAGAATTGGTGCTTTGCATACGATCAAAAAGGAAGAACTGGTGCACAATAGTTATAAACACATCGAGGCATTCTTTGTTATATTAATTCCCCAGGGCGTTTGTATTATACTAACACATCAGTGAGTTTGTATTATATTAAGGCACTAGTTTGTGTTTGTCAATACCACACTGGTGCATTTTGACAAGAACAACACCGAAAAAATCCTTCGCTACAACATCTGCCCACCAATTTTCTTTTGGTTATATAGAACATCCACTAAAACCTTTGTAGTCAATAGAGGAGGTTGTAGCAGAGTTTCTTTTGATTTTTTTCCAAATTTTGTAACACTAAAAACCTCCACTAGAAGGTGTTCTCCTTGTAGTGAATTGTTGAGAATAGACTAGCTCCAGTTATTTCTCCACCTCCTTAAGAAAGTAGTCCCTCATTTTATGTCTCTCACTTTCCCACTAGGATATTTTGTTTTTACCAACCTTAATTTAGTAGCAAACTAAAAAATAAAAACTTCTCCCAAACCTTCCTCAAAATGCTTCCAATTATCCTTGACTAACCTCTGGACATCCTCCTCTTCATACCAACTAGGATTATATTTAAAAGGTGCTACAAGTTTTTTTCCACCCTTACCTAGTTCAAATACAATAGGAAAGTGATTAGAACATCTAACCTTTCCAATCCAAGTTCTATATCTTTCCACCCTCTACAAAAGAGTATTGAGTGCAATAAATTGATCTAACATTTTAGCTACCCCTCCTGGACCAAATATATTATTACTCCATGTTGGATAACAATGGATAAGCTCTATGTCTACCCAACCTACCAATTCAAATTTGTCAACAAAATAATGAGCTAGTCTATCCTCTCCAGAACTGATACTATAACATCCCCAATTTTAGTTCCCACAAATTATAATGTAATTGTATAAATGAGAATTAGGTTGATGAGACAATATGATTGGGGAAAATATCCCATATCGATTAATATGGATGAGAGCCAAATTGTATATTACGAACATTGAAATAATTAATAAAATTAGTAGTTGTTGGATGTGATATGAGAGGGATGGAAATGATGGGGGGATATGATTCCACAGGAGAGAGGGGTCCAAGGGGGGATTTATTCATGGGTATTGATACAACCCACATTCCTGAGTTATTATCTTTGTGTAAACCTTCTTTTTGTTCTTGAGTGTTCCCAAATACAATCACTTATTTCATGTAAAAGGGTGGGTGTGAGGGATAAGATCCCATAGTTATTGGGGAGCATGGGGATGAAGTAATATCAACATTGGGTAGAGTGAGCAATCCACTGACTTGGGGAAAATTAAATTTGTATGGCTAAAGAAGATAGTTTTTACATGAATTTTTTGAATAGAAAGAAGGGAGCTAAGTGTTGGGAAGAGAACCAACCATGTTGTGCATTAAGGAATCCATTATTGGGATGTGGTTATGCTAGAAAAGAGGCCTCTGTGTCTACAAAAATAGGATGTAAGATTGTAGTGCATTTTCCTATTGAGGAAATGGCTCAAGAGCCTTGTGAAGGTTGCTATGAGCACTCTTGAATCAGATGAGAGTTCATGAAGTCCCAACTAAGATATTCCTGGCCAACCAAGTGCACTAGAAGCCCTGATAAACAAATGGTAGAACCCAAGGGATTGTGAGCAGTGAAGGGGTTACATTTCTTGGGTTGTGTAGGTTTTGGGGAAGAGAGAGCTGGTGGATTGGAACTGCTGGAGTAGTAGAACCTGGATTTGGGGCTACTTTGTGTGGAGAGTGGATATCCAAAGGGAGAAATCTCCTTGTGGATTCATACCCTCAACTCAAGGGTGGTATGTTGTTGAGATTTGGAACAACGATGCCTATGGATGGGAGGTTCATCCTTTGTATGCATCTAGTTGGATTATATTTATAATAAAATAAGTGTTATGCTATTTATTTATGATTATTCCAATGTGTAAATGATTATTGAATGTTGTATGCTTTTTGTGTGCTTACAAGGTGCATTTATGTTTTTATAAATGCTGTAGATGCATGGGTAAATCAACATATTGTTTTGTTTTAAATTTTATGGGATTGTTTCGCCTTGGTTTTATTTTATATGTATGGGGGGGATTTTTAAATTCATTTTTAGTAGGCTAAGTCATTTTCCATAGTGTCAGGATTTGGGTTGGGTGTTGGGTACGTTATAGATATCACAAATTTCATCCCCGTTCAAAGTTAGATTCAGATCGCCCCCCAATAATGAGATCATCTACTTGTAAACAATTTAATGATTTTTTTTTTCTCCAGAATAGTTTCCTACCCTCATAGGTTCCATACACATTGAGTAAGGCTAGAGAGTGGCCTAGACACTAGCTGTGTACAACTGTACAAAGACCCAAGTATAAATAATTTTTTTTTGACTAATGTAATATTTTTATTAAACCTAATAATTATGCCACCATAGAAATATCAACCACCAAACATATTTTTCATCTCAATGACCATAGGATTCCCTTTCCCCATAGTTTCTTGAATCATAATTACATCAGGGTTGCCCAATTCCAACAACCATTTGAGGGATATTTTTTTATCCTACCCCACTAGGCCTCACATATTAATAGATAATATATTCATAACTTAGGGGTAGTTCCTACTCTAAGAAACCATGAAATGAGTCTCTATTTACCTTGGTTAACCTCCATGGTCGCTTTCTCTTGAGCCTATTTGAGTGTAAATTTATGGCCTACTTTTGAAGAGCACGACTTCTTGATTTGATCATATCATAGCCCCCCAAAGACCCCTTTATTCTTAGAGTTAGATCTAGGTCTAAAATGGTAGTGACCCCCCATGAGAAGTAATGGGGAACCAATATTAGTCACATGAGGAGGAGAAGAAGTTTGTATAAAGAAAGGGTCAAAATAATTATATATGCCAACAAATAAGGATCCTTCAACTCCTACAAAAAATGAAGGATTAGAATTTGAAATCCAAAGAATTTTATGTAGTGAGTGATAAAAACATATGGAATGTTGACAAGGATCATATTTGGTAGGAATTTTAGTGTCTAAGATAGGAAAGTGTGAAGAAGAGTTATATTTATTACCCGAGGGAGGGTAAAATGTCAATCCTTTGTTCTAGATAGTGTCCAACTTGTTCCATTACGAAACAATAAAGTCCTAATCTCCATAGATGATTGTAATAGTATAATTTTGAACCTCCATTTGTTGTGAAATCATAATTAATGGGATGGACATGCCCCCCAGTACCAAATCCTCCAATTCGTAGGAACCCCTTTGTAAAATTTTCATATCATGTGACTTAGACCTATACTTCACCTTCGATCCACCCTGTTCCTTGGGATTCTCAATAGGCATAGATGAAACAAGGGTAATTCCATCAACTACCACCACTTACGCTTCCTTATATTTCCATAATTTATTTTGAAAGTTATTCTCATAGTATTCCACAACATGTCCATAATTATGGCAACACACACATTTGAAATGGATGTTCAAGTAATTCAAGATTTGAGTAAATCTTGGTCACCCACCACAATTTCTATCAATTCAAACAAACCCTGTCAAATATCAATATCAACCAAAATATGAGCCATCAAGCATGAAGAAATATATTTATAGCTATCATTTGCAGTGATTAAATTTCCCAAA
Organism: Picea engelmannii; assembly: GCA_009831015.1. Lineage (NCBI taxonomy): Eukaryota > Viridiplantae > Streptophyta > Pinopsida > Pinales > Pinaceae > Picea > Picea engelmannii. The sequence continues at coordinate 245,121 of ML785631.1, read as the reverse complement.
GCATCCCCAATTTCCTTCAATCCAAAATTAGAACGGAATTTAATAGGTAACTTCGGCAATTTGACCCATACCAAGGTACTAGCTTCAAATTATTCCTGAGCATCAAACAATGGGTGCCATGGTTTAATGGATAATACAATATTATCCACAAACCATCAACCCTTAATAATATGGAGGGAATAATCCTTGCTTCCGAAAATGAATCCTAGCCAACCACATGTTAATAGATGAACTATAGGGTCATAGCCAACAACCGATGCCCATTCTTGTTGGGTCCAAGGATTTTAAAAATTACCAACCTCTATTCGACCATCCAAATACGCTATCTGGATTACCCTAAGATCCTCACTGACCACCAAAGAGACTTCTCCTCTCAATCTGATTAACCTTCTTTTCTTCCCATCAATGGTGATATTATAGAGCTTTGTCCGATAACTTTGCGGCTCTACAAGTTCTAGTTTCACCCCCACAAACCCTTGACTCATAGTAGTGTATGGATCTCTTCCTGTGGCCAAGTTAGAATGAATGATATTGAGAACAAAAGTAATGACCCCTTGTGGAAAGAAGCTAACAAAAAAAGCATTTACATGGGGTCCACCCTCCAATGTCAACAAGGAAGGAAAAACAATCTTGTCATGACAAATATGATCCTCTTCAAAACGAATGGGACCAAACTCCAGTAAATTATTGTTAGATATTAAATTAGCTCCATGTGTGACCCACTTCACTAAGGTATTATTCGGTGAAGAAATATCCAAAAAAAACCCATAAAGGAATCAATCTCTAAGTCTCCCAACAAGGAAGGTGAGAAAAAAATTTGGTCCTCAGATAGAGAGTCCTCTAAGTAGTCCACAAGCTAGATTTCATCCTCCATTATTCTTTGGTTCCTTTATCTTTTCTCACAGGTATATATATACATGAATCTTATCAGAACCCTAACTCTCATGACATGGTTTTGTTGCAAAGTATGAGATTCCTCCTAGTGATCCTCCAAAAATTGTTTTAAAATGTGAGGGATCATTTCCATTTAGTCTCTCTTGATCAAAACCATAGAGATCCATTCAATTTCACCACAAAGAGAGAATATGCACAAATCTTGTAGAGTTCTAGGATTCTTACTACAAAGAGACAAAATGTTTAGTACGACAAAGAGTTGTTCAATTACAATACAAAGAGAGATATGTTACACTACAAAGAGTGATCTTGGACCAACCCTTCAACTTAGCTACGTCGGTAGGTCATCACTCATCACTCCCTCGAGTATGCCAAATTTCAACAACTTTTGATTCTTAATTTGCTTCAATCTTCCTATTCTTTAAAATTACTTTGATTTTTCATTTTATGCGATATTTCTAGGGTTTCACTGAGCATTTAAGATCTTGTTCCTTTTAGCGATATGAAACCTTTAAATATTTAAGTTCGTAGATCTACTCACAATCCTTAATTTTACAAATAGGATTTCAACTCCGACCCCACTTTGGTTATATTTACCTCTTTGTCAAAGAAATTTCATATTCTTCCACTTGTTTTTGAATATTCCCTAGTCCAATGTAGCTCTTCACACTTAGAGATTGAATATAAGTAATTTAAATGAATACTTTGAATATGTTTGAGCTCAATGAATCTTTTAGATTTGCTTCTCATAATCCTCCCCATGTATTTGAATATGCTATCAACGATGGATTTTCTCGACTCCACTTGAATATGCCCTAGCTCAATGTATCTCTAAGTTCAACCACATTGATCAACTTCTTAGAACCTTCCACCAACATTTTGAAAGGAGATAGATCTGTTGGGATACCTAGATCTACGATTGATGTGCACATATCTACTTGAAAATTCCCCATCTCACTGTATCTCTGCATTTAATCTCTTAGATATGCTTCTTAGAACCCTCCCTCAATGTAAATATAGATGCAATGAAATTATTATCTATCCATTCGTATCAATAGATCTACGATGGATCTAGAGATGACCCTGAATGATACCAGTATGAATATATCCTCAATATCTTGTGGGCATGGCTCAATAACCTCCACATAGATATGAAACATGATATAATTTCAGTTGGAGTGGTCAATTCTCAAGGATTTAGGAGAGAGAGAGACCATGAAAAGGAAACCCTAATCTTCCATATTGGAGATGTGACCCTTGGAAACCCTAATCTTCCATATTGGAGATGTGACCCTTGGAAACCCTATTCTCATCAAATGGAAGTTCTACACTGAAGAGGTGAACCAAACCCCAGATCAACAATCTTACTGAGTTATGGAGACATCTCTTGCAATTCCAGGTCTTTGGCATGAATTTGACTACGTGTCACATGTCAACATCCTTTGGTTGACATATGGCTACATTTATGGTGACAAATGGACCTTCAATCATCTCTAAATATGAGATGTTGACTTGTCATTGAATTATTTCTTAAACCCATTTTTTGGATGCTCTTTGATTGATACAACTTCATTAGTAATGACACTTTGATTTTTAGTTTTGATCGATTATTTTAAGATATATTTATCTTTCATTTCATCTTCTAAGAACTTTATTCACTCACATTAATGGATGTCTCTTTGTCTACTCTAAGGATTGATATATCCTTACATTTCTATTTTTTTACTTCAATAAGTAGGGTTTGACTACACTTCTTCAAATGATTAATTTCTTTGTCCTTATCAAACAAGATCTTGCCAATTTTTTTCTTGGAATATTGCTTTTCTTGTGATTCTTGGTTACATTAAACTGTGACATATTGACGAATCGATGATGCTTGATATATTACCTATAAGCCACACATTTTTTTTGCAGATGCTTATGGTTGTTTTCTGAACTCTTTGGTCTTGTTAACTTGCTCTTCTAATTTAGATTGTAGTATATGCACTTCATATTGAATATATTCTTTAGAATTTTCAAGATCTTTAATTTGTGTGATCAAGTTATTATTATGATTATTAAGGTGAGAAAATTATTTATCTTTGTCAACAACAACCTCAACCTTGCCAATTTCTTGTGTCAAATTCTTAAATTTAATAGCAAGAAATTATTTTTCTTTATTACTAAACAAATTTTTTCTTCAAATAACTCTTTTAATTACTCAAATAATTTATGTTAACATTACCATGATATCAATTAATTTATGTCAACATTATCATGATTTCTATAATTAATATTTTCCATTCAACCCTTAATTATACATCCATTTGAAGTGACATACGTTCTTTGTTCTTAAGTATTATTCAAATGGAGTCTTCCAAATGTTATATACCTTTAAACAGAGTGTATATTGGTGGTTGTTCCTAAAATGATATATGACAGAGGGAATTCCAATTTACTCATCATTGGTTGCAAATGGTAATGATAAAGGGAATAACAACAAATTGTCTTCTTATTATGACAAAGGGAATTCCAATTTACTCATCATTGGTTGCAAATGGTAATGATAAAGGGAATAACAACAAATTGTCTTCTTATTATGACAGAGGGAATTCCAATTTACTCATCATTGGTTGCAAATGGTAATGATAAAGGGGATAACAACAAATTGTCTTCTTATTCTCTATTTTTATTTTCTTCAAGTGTTAATTTTTGTTGCAAATTTTTTATGTTATCTTCTAGTATAACTTTGCTTTTTCAAATTCTCTATCAATGAGTTTGGATTACAAGTTCAAAAATTGATTTTTATTTTTCAGATACTTTGCTCCAGGAGCCACTAGCGCTAATAGAATTTTCTTTCAAATAGTTTTGGCCACTCATCTTCAATTTTTTATATTTGCTGATTTTTTTTTTCCTTCTAATAGATTTTTTATTTTATTTTATTTTATCAAATAACTTCTTGAAAAGGGGATCACCAACTCATTGTTCTATCTTTCTATTATCAATGAAATTGGTCATAAACCTAAATGTCTTGAATTTTTGTGGTTCCACTTAAAATGAAATCTGAATGAAATAATCATGAATGCATAGAGAAATCCCATATATACATATTAATACACACACAAATATATATATTGAAATGAGTACAATGTATGTGTATAAAAATGCATGCAGGGGGTGATAAAACATCTCATTTGGAAAAGGGCATGACATATCATTATTATAACATTAATTACTACATTACATGATAATTGTATTATGACTACTATTACATGATAGTTATTTATTACATTATGAAAATACATATAATATACCCTAGGTATATTACATTAAATGATGTTTTTGTGGATGCTAATGAAGGAAGGTCTCGATGTCCCTTTACCTAAGGAAATTATACCATGTGGAGGGGACCACAAACAAAATAAGGAATAGGTGTTACGGGAAAATATCTCTATGGCTAGGGGTAAACCACAACAGACGGAAATGACTATAGAAATCAACTCTATTCTCAAGTATGCTATATAAAAAAATATGCTAGCAAGACAAGATAAAAGGCCTACCTCATCCATACATTCGATGAAGTCCACCATTGAGCACTTGACCCAAAGCAATATACTTGCAACTAGTCCTCAACAACCAAGCAACGCAAGCATATGGTGATAATATATGATGTTAGCACATTCAATAGCATAATCCATCAACATTCATAACAAATACGCCCATGGAATAATAATTCAAATATTTGCAAGATATCAATTGGACGACAAACGAGTATTTCTATTAAGATATAATCATCATAAGTGAATAAGTTACAGACTTCCGTGTCGGCACGGTTCAGAACCGAGAAACTGAGTTCCTTCCAGCTGGGCCTCCACCACTTCAATCCTCCACCAAAGGCAAGCTCATATAAGAGAGACAATGAAGTTCTCAATCAATAAGGGAAGAGCTTGGGGGCTAAACCATGTGTTCAAACTTAAAAGATAAAGGGATGCAGACTCAATGTGAAGTGAATAATTCCTCGAGAGCAACTTTGCTCTCAAAGTTGAATTCTTTCTCCTCTTTTCCATAGCTCAGATTTGACCCATTTATAGCCTTCAAGTGGAACTTAAGGGCCAAGTCGGAACGTTTCCAGTATATGGAAGGCCAAGGATCATTTATCTCGTGACGTGACATGGAAACCCGACACTATTTTTCAATTTTGGGCACATTTTTCGATGTACGCGGGCTATAGTGGTGCAACCTGCGTATACACATGTTGTATAGTAGGCAAGATGTGTATATGTGGAAAAAAATGTATTTTTAGCTCTAGGATTTGCAAAAAGGGATGACAAGTCTGCATAGGGAAATGGAAAAATGCCTTCTCTGCAAGATTGCACGGGGTGAGGCAAATCTTGCTATAACAATAGGATTGACATAAATACAACTAGAATACCATGAAAAGGACTTCAAAGGTTGATATTTCCAACACCTATTAGGTTATGTATGGTATTTTATCTATGTAACATTGAATAATCTAAATGAAAGGACAAGACCATCTAGGTGGACTTGGTCCATGGAAAGTTTGAAGGTGTAGAAGGGGATTCATGCAATCAATGGAAATGAAACATGTCACAACTATGGCCTATAAAAATAAAGAAAAACAATTTAAATCCATGGGGATCCAAGTCTACAATGGGGTTGTTCCCATTTAACCCCCACAACATTCCCCAAGAATTCAAAACCCTTATGAAAATATTCCTTAACTTAAAATGGGAAAATGGGGAAGGTGCTTATGTTACATTGCATTTGATCATCATAGGAAGGATTATAAAGACATAACATAATTGTTATGTTGACAATTTTTGTTTTTTTTGTTGTTTTAAGGGTTAGCCCTAAAAGAAGGGAGTTGTGTTAAGTTGGTTAGAAGGTAACCCCTAGAGGAAGCTACTTGGAGAGTATAAATAAGAGAGAAAGGGTCTCATATTAGAACCTATTGAGCACATTGAATATCTATTTTTGTGTAAGGTTTATTGTAGGTACTCATTGATACATATGAAGTTACACAAGTATGAGGTAGCAAGAAGGTTTTACGGAGAAAGTTTCGGAGTTACAGAAATACTGAAAAAAAACCCTATTTTTTGAGGTGTAAGTGGGTTGCAATGGAAGAGGTCGCGTACGTACGTGGGTTGGCAATATAAAAGGGCACATATAGTTGGAAAATCCATGAAATATTGAGTTGCTGAGGGTTTCATGTTCTCAGATTCTGAAATCAAGTTCCCAGGAAGGTCTACAATGATCAGGTACAACAGATCTATCTATAGGTTCAAAAGGTATGTCATATTCTTATGTGTAGTTGGTATTGTTGTCTACATGAGATATGGTTATGGGAGTTTGAGGATTTTCCCTAGAGAGGATGTTGGTGTATGACACTTATTGTATGGGATAGATATATATAATTAAAACACTGGTATGTTTGGTATTAATCATTGTTACATCTTGATAAGGTTGAGTGTTGAGGTATATTTTTTATTCCTTGGTACATGGCTGAGGGTTTTGGTTGATAAGTGGTTGTGAATTTGTTTGTGTAGTGTGAGGCTGCATATCAATGAGGGTTTGATGTCTAGTCCATGTGAGGGTTATTGCACTTGATCATGATTGTATACACATGTATGGAACATGACTAGAGAGACATAGATCCACTTGGTTAAGGGATATGTATGATGATGTATGCATAGGGAAAAACTACAGATTAGACACAATGATAGATTGTAGGTTGATGTGACAAAGGCCTCAAAGTGTTTGAGTTTTAGAAAAGGTGAAAACCCTAGATTTCTAAAGGTGTACACAAGCTACAGTATAGACATAAAGCATACATACATAGGCTTCATTATAGATATGGTGCATACATACATGAGCTGTAGCATATATAGGTCATGTACCTGTTGGTTTTGGTTGGTATATGATGATTTCTAATATAGGTTGATTACAGGCTATTGGTATAGGTTGGTTACAGGTTGTTGGCATAGATTGGTACAGGTTTACAATGGTATATCTCACAGTGACAATGTGGTAGTGGTTTCATCATTTGACACTTATATTTCAGGGTGGTTGGATGGGGCAAGGAAAGGGGGTTGTAGCATATTTTCGGTCAGTGCCAGAGAATCAGGGAGTTGGAGCTTCCTTCAGGTTGGACCCTCATAACTAGGTGGTTGTAGCCACCTTTCGGTTGTATCTGGAGAACCTAGGTGGTTGTAGCCTCCTTCTGGTTGGAGCCATAAAATTAGAGAGTTGGTGCTTCCTTCAGGTTGGAGGCTGAGAAACTAGGGGTTTGGAGCCTCCTTCTAGTTGGAGCTGGAGAATTGGAAATTGGTGCTTCCTTGAATGTAATTCTTTCCATATAAGAAAATAATTCCATGGTTTTCTCTCGCATTGGGTTTCACGTAAATATTGGTGTATTGTGCATTGTGTGGATGTATTTTTTGTAAATGTGTTGAACCTGCACAAAATATATCTATCTAGCAAATGACATACACAGTCTACAGAGAAAATATGAGAAAAGAGAAACATGAGAGAAAGAATGGAAGAATTCTCATTAACCAAATGAATGAATGATAATTTACACATGATATACTATGTATAACTCAACTAATGCACACTAGAGGAGAATCCAATGCACCATAGTGGTGTTCTAGAGTGACCTGGTGTTACCCATAATTTTGGTCATCATGATGATGTATTGATGATGGTGTACTCAGGCTCTTCATTAGAACTTTCTCCAGAGAAAAGTTACCTTCATCTCTTTCCAGAAATCACATTTTTGAGGAAGGTTCGCAGGCTACCAATACATTTGCTTGCGAGAATGCATGATTCTCGCAGGCTGCCTTAAGCCAGGGTGCGAGAAGTTCGCACTGTGTCTAACTACTAGGGTGCAAACTCTTTCTAAAGAAGGGAAAAAGATGAATTCTCGAAGCTTCTAGAAGGGAATCTTCTAGAAGGATGAGATGGCATTTGAATGGTTATCTAAGTACTGGTTTTTCTGATATTTTGGGATCATTCTTATCCAAGTAACTAATTCATTCTCTCCTATATATTGAGGGGATTCTCATGGAAAAGGTTAGAAGCAAACAAGCAAGAGATTCATTGGAGAATTAATGTAAAGGATTGTGTGAAGGACTGATGCTACAATAGCTAGAGAACTCCAACAAGTTTATCAAAGGTGGTTGACCTTCTTCATGCAAGTGAGAAAGTGTGTGTGTCGGAGCCAAGGGCCATCGAAAGGAAGTTTGCGACATCAAGGCTCAGGTTGTAATATTCACTTTCCATCAATATAATACAGTAATATGTCTCTTTCCCATAAAGATGATTCCACTTTATTATATAACTCCTTGATCATATACATAGATTAACTGTTGAATATATTGAGTTGTCTTCACTTTGATTGGTTTGTATTGTTGTGGTCTTGACTGTACGAGAGCATTGGAGCGAAGCGGGAGCAACAAAGACCAAAGGAAGCGATCATAAGGTATGTTCGTAGTTCTTGCCTCCTATTTGATTCAATAGTTTAAATCTAGGGAAAGAGTATTATTCTGTCTTGATTTGTGGAAAGTGAAGATTACAACCTGAGCCTTGATGTCGCAAACTTCCTTTCGATGGCCCTTGGCTCCGACACACACACTTGCTCACTTGCATGAATAAGGTCAACCACATTTGATAAACTTGCCGGAGTTCTCTAGCTGCTGTAGCATCAGTCCTTCACACAATCCTTTACATTAATTCTCCAATGAATCTCTTGCTTGTTTGCTTCTAACCTTTTCCATGAGAATCCCCTCAATATATAGGAGAGAATGAATTAGTTACTTGGATAAGAATGATCCCAAAATATCAGGAAAACCAATACTTAGATAACCATTCGAATGCCATCTCATCCTTCTAGAAGCTTTGAGAATTCATCTTTTTCCCTTCTTTAGAAAGAGTTCGCACCCTAGTAGTTAGACACAGTGCGAACTTCTCACACCCTGGCTTAAGGCAGCCTGCGAGAATCATGCATTCTCACAGGAAAATGTATTGGTAGCCTGCGAACTTTCCTCAAAAATGTGATTTCTGGAAAGAGATGAAGGTAACTTTTCTCAGGAGAAAGTTCTAATGAAGAGCCTGAGTACACCATAATCAATACATCATCATGACGACCAAAATTATGGGTAACACCTGGACACACACCAACAATTACGGGAGTAAAATTCCACCTAGTCTAGTCTCTCAGGTAATTACGGGAGTGAACTTCCACCTAGTCTGAGTTAACTAGTCTCTCAGTCTTCAGTTATTTGACTAAAACAGAGTGAAGTGAGGAGGAGATCATGGAATCATGAGTAATGTGCTAGTCTAGTGATAATACCAAGGACAATGCACATTAGCTGGTGATGATCCCAATGTGGAATATAGACTCCACTCAACTGATCAAACTAAAGTGTGAACTGAAGAGAATATTCTCCTAGAGGAGTATTCTCCCTAAACTATAAGATACTGAATAATGACTAATAAACATAGGGAAAACATTAGGAAAAATAAATTCTAGGTGTGTGTGAAGTATCTCCAACACCCCCCTTGAACATCACTATGGTGAAAATAAATAATGGGTCCCGGTAATGAGACCATGTTAGGTACCCAAATACAAAAGATACATTGAAATAAATGAGGAAACAGGGAAAACCTCATAGGAAAACCCCCCCTCAAAGGTACAATGTATGTAGAAATAAGAACTGATAGTTGCTAGGCAACTCTGTCCTTCACTCCAAGACGACTGCGTAGAGAATGGAACTTATGCTCAATGAAGGTCTTGGTGAAGATGTCTGCAGTCTGTTCTGTTGAAGGACAACACTGTAGGTCGATGATCCCCTCATGTACTAAGTACTAGATATAGTGCATGTGGATCTCGATGTGCTTCATCCGCTTCCTCTGAATTGGATATCTGCAAAAATTCAGAGTGCTATGGTTGTCACACTAAATGACGATCGACCAATGAAACTAAATGCCCAAATCAATGAGAAAATGTTGTAGCTACATAGCCTGAATGGTTATGTTAACTACCCCTCTATACTCTGCCTCGGCTGAAGATAGAGAAATAACAACCTGTTTCTTTCTCGACCAATAGATAGGACCGGAACCAAGACTGAGTGAGTAACCAGATGTGGAATTGAGATCAATGTTATCACCAGCCCAGTCAGAATCAGTGAACCTGATGAGATCCAATGTAGAGTATACTGCATAGTGAATCCCAAAGGTGATGGTTCCCTGTACGTATTGAAGGATACACTTTGCAACCTTCCAATGTAGCTCATGCATCTCTTGCATGAACCTGGAGACTGCTCCAACTTCATAGGGGAGGTCTGGTCTAGAGTGTGTGAGATAAAACAAGCTCCCCACTAGCTGTCTGTATAGTGTGCCGTCCACCAGTGGAGTGTCCCCGACATTCTCAAGTCTAACTCCTGATAGGAAAGGAGTCGGGGTAGACTTGCAGTCTGTCATGTGAAATATCTCAAGGAGATCTCGTGCATACTTGGCCTAAGACAGTTTGATTCTTGATGCATCCTAAATGATCTTGAGTCCAAGGAATAAATGTAGTGAACCCATGTCCGTCATCAAGAACCTATCATGTAGAATCCTCTTGAATGCAAAAATCGCTGAATTCGAGCAACCAGTGATCAACAAATCATCAACATACATAATTAGGATTAGAAGTGAATCAACTATCCCGAGCATGTAAACATTCAGGTATGACTTACAATGTACAAATTTCTGTGAAAACAGGTAGGAGTCCATCTTGGCATACTATGCCCTCGAGGACTGCTTGAGGACATAAAGAGACTTCTTCAGTTGACAGACCAAATATGAATCATACAAAAATACCTGGGTCTACTCCATATATATATCCTCAGAGAGATCGATGTGAAGAAATGAATTCTTCATGTCCATCTGATGGACTTTGCATCCCTTGGCTGCTGCAATGGAAAGTTCCAAACGTATGGAATCCATCTTCACTACCGGAATGAAGGTTTCATCATAGTCAATGCCATACACCTGTTGAAAGCATTTGGAAACTATCCTGGCTTTGTGTTTGTTAAGCTATCCATTCACTGCACTCTTGGTCCTGTAGACCCAGTTTTACCTGACAAGTTTCCTTCTTGAAGGAAGGGGAACCAGATCCCAAGTTCGTTTCTCGAGGAGGGATTTGTACTCCTCTTGCATGGCGGATTCCCAGAAGGCATTTCTAGCAACCTCTCCATAGGACTATGGATCTGAAGACTGAACCAAGAAAAGATGCCTGGGTGGCATCGGTTCAGTGGTAGTGAGTGCAAGAGGAGACTCCTTAAAATAAGATCGAGTCCACCTAGTATCAGATGGATCCCCAACAAGATCTCCTGCATCCTGAAGAGTAGTCTTGTCCCACTTGGGCCTTGGCTCTGGCTCTGCATCTGCATCTGCATGCACTGAATCTGCATCTGACTATACTAACTATGTATCTGAATCATATGAATCCTTTGAATTAGAACTCATCTGAAGAAGAGTTGACATGTGCATGCTCATCATCTCTGACAGGTGGAAGAAAAAAAGTTTATGTATGTGATTGCTGAGGTACATGTGAGACACATTCCTCGAATTGGAAACTTCACTCAATGATGATCCAGTCCGAGGAAAGATCAATGAGTTTGTATCCCTTCACACCATTGGGGTATCCAACAAAGATACACTCTTTTCTCTATGGATCAAGTGCTTTCCTCTTCTTAGAGGGAATCCTAGTCCATGCACGTGAACCGAAAATACAAAAGTGGGTCACTTCCAGTTTGAGGCTGCTCCAAGCCTCATAGGGGGTATTATCCTTGACAGATATATGGGGAGATCTATTTTGGATGTAGGTTGCACAATTAAGTGCTTCATATCATAATATCTGTGGAAGTGACTTTGCATGTAGCATGCAAGATGCCATCTCTTTTAGAGTTCTATTTTTTCGCTCAACAAATCCGTTTTGCTGCGGAGTATAAGGAACCGTGTGTTGCGAATGAATCCCGACCTCATGACAAATGTTCTATATCTCATGGTTGACATAATATCTCCCATTATCTGTTCGGAGGATTTTGATTTTCTTTCCTGACTGTGTGTCAACAGAGGCTTTGAAATCTTTGAGGTGTTGAAAGACCTATGATTTTTTCATGATAAAGAAAATCTATGTGAAGCATGAGAAATCATCAACAAAAATGAGCACGTACCTTACTTTACTAATTAATGGATGCGGAAAAGGGCCCATTAGATCACTATGGATCATATCTAAAGGAAAGGAAGCAATCTACGTCTTTCCTTTGTCGAATTTCTCTTGAAGGTGTTTTCCAAGAACACATCCCTCACAAATTCCTTTGGAGAAGTGGATGTTAGGTAGACCATCAACCATTCCCTACTTGCTAAGTTGTTTCATGTATCTGAAATTTAAATGCCCGAACCTTTCGTTCCATACCCTACTACTTTCATCAGCATGGGTAAGCAGTAATGCCGAATCTGGTTCAAAAAATTCAGAAAATGTGTAGAGTTTGGAGTGATGATTTACCTCACCAATAAAAACCTTGGAATTGGTTTTCATGTCATATATATCCATTGCATCAGGTGTGAATATGACTCTCTTTCCGGTGCCAGATTTTTTCATCTAATACATGGAGAGAAGATTGACAAATTTTTTGGGAACATGTAGCACATTCTCGAAGTTTCCGTTTATGAGTTCAATTATTCCTTTGTCGGTGACCTCGACTGGAGATTTGTACCCCATCATAATAGGAGGACCTTTGCATGTTCCCAATGAAGAGTATAATTCTTTTGTGTCTTCCATGCGGTGTGATGCACCTGCATCTATGATCCAATAATTGGGAGAGGAGTTGATGGAAATCAAAGCATGGATATAATTGCCTTTCTTGGGATTTTGATCCTCTGACTTCTTCTTCTTGGAACCCTCAGGGATGCGATCTCCAAGGTTGTTTTGTTGAATTATTTGGGCCATTTGATCTATCTATTTCTACATACACGTGGATTATGGATATAATCCTTTATGGAAGTAAGTTCATTTCTCCCCTTTTCTTCCCTTTCCACCTTTGGATTCAGAGGCATCGTTGAATGGTTTTGAGTACCATTCCTTCTTTGGATTTGCATGTGATTTCCTTTTGTCTTTTCCTTTAGATTTCAGATTTTGATGACCACTACCATCATGCACAGTAAATGCATGCACCTTTGGGCATTTAATTTTTCCCATATTGATGAGCTTGTTATGCTCTTGTGTTAGAGATTAAATGAATACCCCAAGAGAGGGAATCTTCTAGGTGTATCCAGAGGTGAGCCTAACTGAATGAAATGTGGATACAATCACTGAGTATTCCAGACCAAGTTTGGATAGAATGGTGAGAAACATTTGTTTCTCCTCCTTAGATTTATCAACCCCGCAAGCCTTGAGTTGTGACAACAAATCCTTATATTTAGTAAAGAAATCTTGCAGATTGTCGAAGGTTTTTGGATCCAAAGTGAGCAATTCCACCTCGAGCATGTGTCCCCTCATATTTTACTATTTGAAAAAAATCCCTTCCATGGTGGTCCAGGCTTCATCAAGGGTTTTACAGAAGGATATGTGAAAGAGGAGTTTAGGAGAAATGAGACTACAAATAGTTCAAAATGCTTCATCCATTTGATTCAGATACTTGGGTTTTTATATGGATGATGTGGGTTCGGTCTCTGTTTCCATGGTTAAACTATATAATCCTCTTCCTCAAATATGAACTATAATATTCTCTTTCCATGTAAATAAATTGTACGATGTAAGAAAGATTCTTTTGGAAATTCCATTTTTCCACTGTCTTCAATCTTCGGTACCTGCAAAAATAATATGGTGTATTTTCCCTAGCAGTTCGTCGGCTCTGATACCATGTAAATGTTTTGAACCTACATAGAATAGATCTAGATAGAAAATGACATACACATTTTGCAAATAAAATATGAGAAAAGAGAAACATGAGAGGAAGAATGGAAGAATTCTCATTAACCAAATGAATGAATGATAATTTACAAATGATATAGTCTGTATAACTTAACTAATGCACACTGAGGGAGAATCCAATTCACCATAGTGGTGGTCTAGAGTGATATGGACACACACCAACAATTACGGGAGTAAACTACCACCTATTCTAGTCTCTCAGACAATTATGAGAGTGAACTGCCACCTAGTCTAAGTTAACTAGTCTCTCTGATGCAGGAGCATCGCCAACAAAGAAAGCGCGAGTGGAGGACAACTGGATATACACCAGCATGCATTTTGAAGATATTTTGAAATGAAAAGGATTACACATTAATATAATATCTGAAAAGATATAATTTCTCTTAAATGTTTTTGGGGATTGTAATGCAGATCTTGAGCATTGCTCTCATCTGCCGATTGTGGAAAATTAATGTAATCAATGTAAAGTAGTTGTAGCTTTTAATTCGATAAGATAGCTAAGGTTGTAGGAGGGAAAAAATTAAGAATACTCCCTCGTAGTTGTATCGTATTATTATTATTATTCTCATTGTAGTTAAGCTAGAGAGCAAGAGAGCATAGGAGTAGAGAAGAACAAAGATTGTAAAAGTTGTATGAGCTAATAACTATTGCTATATAAACCATGTATAGAAGCACTTTGATTAATATAAGAATGGTTTGATCCAATTTCATGGTGTTTTATGGTGACTATTTGCATCTATTGAATGGTATGTTTACAATTTGCTTATATACTCTATTATGCATTTGTTTCAATGTTGTGTATACATGTGATTTCATGTTGAATGTATGAAGTCTGTGAGAGGGAGAGTATAAGTTTCAATTGCTTCTCTTCCTAAGAATTCCAACAAGGAGTGCAATGAAAGTCCACAAGGAGTGCGTCGACGATATCTGATTTTTATCTCAGAAAGCTCAGGAGAGATACCATTGATCTTATACCAGTGGAAGCAAAAGTATAGCACATAGCCGTGAAAGGGGTGTGTAGGCCAGGTCGAGTCTTAGAATTTTCCAACCCAAGTGAGAAGTTTAAGAACTTATGTCACAAGGAATGCATAGAGTTGGAAGATATCAGATAATCATAGATTACCATGAGGTCCGCAAGGGGTGCATGCATGATTCCCTAGAATCCTTGAGTTTTGTAGCGAAGATTAAGCTCAGGAAGGATAGAGACTTCAAGGAGTTCGAAGGAAAGACGACGTCGAAGTCATCTCGCAGAAATCAATCTTAGGAGGAAAGATGAAGCTATTTGGCAAGGAACTATTGAGAGTCTAAATGGACAGTGGAAATTCTTGGAGGGAGAAGAGCCAATACATGTGGACCGTTAGATCCAATGGAGTTGAAAGGAGGTTAAGGGTGAGAGTCCTTCAACATTTGCAAGCTCAAAAGAGATAACAATCATCAGATCTGAAGGGGCGAGAGCCATTGATTTGGCATTTTGATTTTCAGCGTTTCAGAAGTCGAGAGTGTGGAGGAAGTTGTGACTCGGAGGTCGTGAGTCGCAAAGTCCCGATTCATGATATTATGACTTCGTGAAAGAAAGATCTGGATTGTTGGATCGTGGGAGGTTTAGGACCATTGATCTTTGGCAAGGAATTCACGAGTTCATACTTTGGGAAAAGGGAGAATATTTGCATCACAAATTTGGGAGTTGCGAAATCTCGACGCGCTCAAAGGAAAGGACCCAGGGTTTGGCTGGAGGTCATATGGTTGAATCATAAGGGAGGAGCTAGGGACCGTTAGCCCATTTCAGGGTTTCTGGAATTGGAGGAGTCAGTGTGAATCACAGTGAGAACTCCCAAAATTGCGAAACGTGAAGTGCCTTTGTTTAGGCTCGTGGTCACCACTGGTGGTCATGTGGAGTGGAGGCTCGCACCTAGTGCTTGCTTGCATAGGTGGGGTTCGTAGAAGGAGGCCCGTGGTTTTATTATATATTGAAGGTTCCAGTGGGAACTAAGGATCCATTTTGGCTCAGAGGAATACGAAGATCCATAGACCGGGAGGTCAACAAACCCTGCTGAGGTGGGGATTTGCATCACTCTCAGTCTTTAGTTAACTAACTGAAACAAAGTGAAGTGAGGAGGAGATTAGAGAATAATGAGTAATATTCTATTCTAGTGATAATACCAAGGACAATGTGCATTAGTTGGTGATGATCCCAATGATTCATGGTGATGATCCCGATGTGACATCTAGACTCCACTCAACTAATCAAACTGAAGTGTGAACTGAAGAGAATATTATCCTAGAGGAATATTCTCCCTAAACTTTAAAAGGGAAACCAAAAAAACAAAAAGAAATTCTTCAAGAGAAATATATACTCAAGAAAAGTCAGTTCCTCATCTAGTGAATATGATGAAACCGACAATGATTCATAAAATGTACTATTTATGGCTGAGGAAAATCAAACAAGAAACTCTGATAGTTCAGAATAAGAAGGTGAAGTCGATCTCAGAGAAAAATTGATTAGTGCCTTAGAAGAACTAAGGAAAATAAGAAAGAAAAACAAGTTACTCCATAAATAACTAAACGAAACTCAGAATATCAACTCAGAGAAAGTCAACCAGATGATTATGAAGTTGAAAGTCCAGGTAGAAGAGGACAAAAGGATTGAAGAAATACTAAGAAGTCAGCTAGCAGAGAAGGAGAAGATGATTGAAAGGTTGGAAGCATAAGCAGTCACTCTAAGAAAAGATATTCCAAAGAAGGAAATGCAACAAGATAACACCAAGACATTGGATAATATCATAAAAAATCAAAGAACATACTATGACATGTTCTGAATAGGATACAACCAAATGCATACTGAGAAATGTTCAAGCTCCATGGTGAAAGCAACGAAAAAAAAAGAGTTATGCAAAATTTCTCAAAGGAAGGTGTTACACATTATTTTCATCACCCCTATGATGTTAATGATGTACACCTATCCTTTGTATTTAGAAGGATCAATGGCTTGAATCCTTGAAGAAGAATGAAGACACATTTTCCTAGAAGAAGAATGAAGACACATTTTCCCATAAAGATGAAAATTATCTTTTCCTTTGTCAAAACCTTAAAAAAGGGATTGTTGCACCTTGCTCAGTGTTAAGGGTGCAAAGATTTAGGATCATTGCAGGTTGCAACATAGTGGCCTACGACTTTGTCGTAGTTTTCTCAGTTTTAAGGGTGCAACAATCTTGTTTACGGAGAAAAAGAGAATCTTCTCGACATTTCTAGAATAGAAGATTCAAGGGTGAGGTGGCCTCCGATCAGTTTGGATCTGAGTCACATCCTTGTTCTAGTGGGATCATCCTAACCTCCTCACCCTATCCTTTCCAGCTTATTAAAGGAGAATAGTTCTCATGGGGAAGGCTAGTTGGCTAGTGCTTGAGTTTTTGGAATGGCTAGTTAGTAGTTTTGGAGCTTTGTGAAGAAATTTTGAGAATAGCTAATGAGATATTAGTCTAGCCAAGAATTTGGAGTGTTTGGGCCTATGCTGGTTTTGAGAATTTCTTTGTCAATATAGATTGTTGGTCTCAGAATCCGTGGAGAAGAAGTGTGTGGGAAGCAAGGAACTATTGGAAGGGACCTTACAACATTGAGGCATTTGTTGTATTCTCCTTTTCAAATCTTTAATACAACGATATATTTCTTTCCTATAAAATTGGCCTTGTTTTATTGTATGACTCCTTGATCACATACATAGGTTTTGTTGAGTATACATTGTTGCTTTCATTTCGTTGACTTGTTTCTTTTTACAGGTTCAACATCCCATAAGCCTTGGAACGGAGCGAGGATGAGACTAGCGAGGAAAAAATGCCATTTAAAAGGTATGCCATTTATCTCTTGTTAGTTAGTATGCCTGATAATTAAAACTTAGGGAAAGTTTTATATTTTGTCTTGTTTTGTTCTAGTTTCGGGGTGAAACTAGGGAGGTCTGTTTGTGTCCGCACTTATTGATTTGTCCGATAACAAAATTGGCGACCATAGTAGGGACAAATTGTTTTCCTAGTAGTCTTTCTTTATTTCTTTGTTTGCTTGGGTTCTGTTTTTTGAGTCAATGGGAGATCCAGTATGACTCACTAATTGTTGAATTCATAGAAAAAACCTTCATGCTTTTTAATTTTTCCATTTTTTAGGTGTTCGTCGCACCCTACTTGAGACATAGTGCGACATCATCGCACTGTACTATTCTCTGGCCTGCGATGATTCCAACATCGTCTCACTGTGTTAGTCTAGTAGCATGCGACGATTGTGTGAAAAATTAATTTTTGATGGTTTTTTCTTGCCGAGATCTTAGATATGGTTTTGGGGTGAATTTTTGGGTTTGATTATAGTTTGATTATAGTCTGCTTGGAAATATTTTAATCTTCTTTTAGCCTTCTTTTCTTTGTTTTAGATTGTGTGCTTTTGAAAGATTTGATCTCTTGCTTTGAGTGTCTTTCAATTACAAAGCATTGTTTTTCTTTAGAATTGTTTAGCGAAAGAACACTTCTTTTTCTGAATAGTTCGTTTTAAAAGAATTTTTTTAGTTTGGGTTGCTTTTGTTTTGAAGAAGCTCACTATTTATTTTAGTGTATCTTTGAAAACATTTTTTTTAAATTTATTTCTTTACATTAGATTGGGGGCATCTTTGCATTTGAAGTAGCGAAATTGCATGGTTTTTGGCATTTTTTGGGGTTGCCAAGAATCATGTATTGGTCTATAGTCTCTTTGGCTCATTTTTTGAAGATCTTGATATTGATGAGTTTAATAAAATTTTGGTACATTGTGCATCTGGGATTGGTAAACGTTTTCTCCTTCTCCTAATATAGTTTTCATCGAAGTGAAATATTTGCATTGTCATTTCTTTGCATTGTTTAGATTCGGTCAAAACATCATTTAGTCCATGCCATTTTCCTTTTGAGTAAACAACAACCTTAAAATAAAGCGCTTATAAAAATTGATTAGACATTTTTATATTTTCTCGTAGCAAACCTACATTAGCTTAGAGTGTAGGGCTTTGGAATAGGTGTGAAAGATAATTTTCCAAAGTTGTAAACAAACATATAATCTTGTGCTAGGGAGCGGTAAATATACTTATTACATTTTGTCCTAGGAATCCCTTCTCACACAAGGGTCAATCATGAGGTCACATTGAGACTAGAAAAGAGACTAACCCTACTTTTTAGTCTTGGTGTAGTGGTTATGTGTATTATTGGGGGTCACTTGAGAAAACAACGTTATGCGGGTCTTCTCAAGTCAATTTCGGGCTCAATTACCCTGCCCTTGCGCGTGTATTGGACTGTCAAATGTTTCCCAGATATCATTGTGGTAGTTGGTAACCTTAGTGGCCTTTCTCTTTAGGGTAATACATGAGGTGACAGTGAAGGGGAAGTATTCGCTGTACCTGGAATCAATGTTGGCCAAACTCACTCGAGCTCCTTGGAGGGTAAATCCACGTTTATTGTGTGGAATCTTGCACCAAGGCATAATTCTGTTAAGCAAGTCATCAACGTAACTTTTCCACTTGCTCTATCTCATCCCCTTCTTACATTGTTCACGCGACGTTGGATTTTATCACCAGCTAGTGCGTTCATTGTGAGAAGGTTTTGCTTGCTTGCTTGCTTACTATATTTTTAGCGTGTGCTGTTTGTTTCCCCTTATAGGCCTTAAGTTGGATCTATATTTATGGTGTCAGTTCCTGGAATGACCAATGAAGCAACCCTTGCTTCGGGGGAGCCTTTTTCTTTTCCTTCTTATAGAAACATTGGTCCTCCTTACATCGCTACTTTGAGCCTTCCAGGTCTCACAATTGGATTACGGGTATTGTATTTTTCCACTCAGGTAATCCTGAACGCAACAAGTGCTTAGGTTGTAAGCACTTCCCCCAAAGAAAATCAACCTCATGTTGATCCTTCACCTTCTTCACCAGTAAGATCTTCTTCGCCTTCTTCACTTGCAAGGTCTTCTTCCGTTTCATATTCTTCGCCGAGTGAAAGCTCTAAAGCTAGTAACCCGATGGATAGGAAGAAGAAGAAAAGGAATATTAAGAAGAAAAAAATAATCAAGGGTCCAAACTTCCAACCACTTCCAAACATGTTGGAAAAAAATGAGCTACTATTAATCGTGTTGGGAGTGTTGATGGTGCCAAGATCACCCAAAAAACCTGTAATCCCAAGTACCCTTGCAGGATTTGTAAGGGTATCCATATTATTAAGGATTGCCCTGGTCTATCCAGGTTTATAGAAGCATGGTCTACATGCCCTCGCCAACCCATGTCATCAAACTATGAAAAACATGCTGATGACCTCCTATCAACTAGTCAGGATACCGTTGGGAAGAAGAAAAATAGAGTCAAGTTCCTGTGTATGTTATGCGGAGGGAGTCATCAAACTCACCTTTTCCATATTATGGATGAAGCAACGGAATTACTGGAAGAGATGACTGTTTCCCATCCTCAACTTTCGGTTGCTTACTGTAGCCTTACTGTCAACCCACCTATCGTTGATGGAATGATCAATCTGATCCCTTTATTAGTTGGTTCGATTGATCAGGTAGTCAATTTGGTCATGTCCTTAGTTGGACCAATTGACAAAGTGGTTGATCAGGTCCCATCCTTGGTCGACCCTAGTCTCTTGTTAGAGAGTGAAACCCAAGCAGTCGATCCGTTTCCATCTGTTGACCCCATTATCCCCTTGGAGAATGCAACCCAAGTGGTTGATATGATCCTGTCATCGTTCGATCCTACTCTCTCATTAGAGAGTAAACCCGATACTACCTGTAGAAATTTTAATACAAATTATGTATTGCCTGGATTCTCCTGATCTAACAATTATATGCCACTATTAAATACAAAATCCCTTCTACTAAAATTCTTGCGGAATTTAAAACACGATCGACAATTGCAACATCAAGAAGAGAGATCAATCACACACAACACAGATGTTTTACCGGGAAAACATAAATCTAAAAACCCCATTATCATATATTATGTATATATCATGGATCATGAAACAATCTCATACAAAACTCTAATCCAAGAGCTCTCAGTACAATGTATAATTGTCTCACACTGTCATACAAAAATTTGGCAAATTCATGTGCCAATTTACTGCCTCCAGACAACCTGCCTCCTCTGCGCAATCCCTGCTAATGGAAAACCCTGCAATGAATTCAAATTCCTCTTTCCTAGGCTGCACGTTTCTCATTGGCACATCCAATGTGTGTGTGGTTGCATGAATGCACCCACTAAAGTCACAAATGATAGTCAAACTGTCCCTTTCACCTGTTATCTCAACTGGGTCTCCACTAGATCTGACATGTATGTAGTTAACAATGGTAAATCTTCAGTTGCATGTGAGATCACTGATTGTGAATTAATTAATAATTAATTCACTGAACTCTCACTAGTGTACGTTCCGTTACAACTAGTACAATTGAGCTTAACTCACTTAACTGAGTTAAACTACTTCACAACTCACATAACTACACTTATAACTCTGTTACAACCTCAAGTCACTTAGTTACAACTAATTCAACTTGGATGTCCCACCGGTCAACCTTTGAACTTGAATTTCCTATAGCTAACTGATTTTCCATTTCAGTTAACTATTTTAAAGTAATTATGAGATAATAGATTAATATTTATTGTCCAATTTATTTAAGGGAAAAACAAATTAGACACACATTTCTTGTTAACTTTTCAACACTCCCTCTCAACAAGAAAGGGATTATCCTTCACCCCGATCTTGTCTCTATGGTATTCGAATTTTCTCTTGGTGAGCGCCTTCATCATAATTTCTGCATCCTGATATTTCATAGGATTGTACTAAAGCAACATGATCTTATGCTACACACAATATCTAAGATGATGATACCATATATCTATATGTTTAAATCTATTGTGAAACACAAGATTAATCGAGAGTTTAATGCAACTATGATTATCACAATGAATCACTGTCTGATCTAAATGAGAACCAAACAAACCAACCAAGATCTTTCTCATCCAGATAGCCTCACATGCATCTTGACTTGCTACCATGTATTCCGCTTCTGCTGAACTGAGTGCCACGGATCTGTGTTTCTTGTTGTACCAAGAAATAATTGTAGATCCGATACTAAAGACCCCCCCTGATGTGCTCTTTCTGTCCATTGGGCTGCTTGTCCAATCTGCATCCGTGAAGCCATGCAACTCCACCTCATCCATTTGTCTGTACCATAATCCATACTCAGATGTGCTCCTCAGTTATCTCAGTACATGCTTTCCCACCTTCCAAAAGATCTTGGTAGGCTTAACCATCGCTTGAATCAACTGGTTAACCACATAGCAAATGTCTGGTCTCGTGTTCACTAAATACATTAGAGAAACCACTAACTATCGATAGACAATAGCATCCACTAACTCTCCAGAAGTAGCATCCTCTTTACTCCAGTTTCCTGGAAGAGGAGTATCCATGGGTTTGCAACCATCCATGTGAAACTTACCCAATATCTCCCTTGCATACTTTCCTTGAGACACAAAAAGTTCACCATCTCGCTGCCATATTTCCAATCCAAGGAAATAATGAAGGAGGCCCAAATCCTTCATCTTGAACTCCTTTGCAAGGTCCTCCTTACATGAGTGTATCAAATGCTCATCACCAGTCAGTATGAAATCATCAACATAAATAAAAATGATTAAAAGCTTACCCTCCACCACTGATTTGTCGACCGGTCTTGGGACAATTTCCCATGCACTGTTTTTGACAATGGAGTCATACTCCTCCACCATAGAATCAAACCAAGTGAGATGTTGCACTGCTTCCTAAAAGGAATATGGTTCAGTCACAATACATTTGGTCATGAGATCCATGTATCCAGTAAAACGATCAAAAGACTGTCTCTGTCTGTGCTGTGAAGTAGGGGCTCCTACATTCTTTGCAACATCTAGTCTCAATCTATCAGCTTCCATGGTGCGCTTTCTACCATTTCTGATGGATGAATCTGCATGAGTGGATTCCTCCACTCCATGAACCTCCTCATGTGGCTGATCCACCTCTTGAGACTCATCTTTGGGAACCAACAGTTCCTCCTTTGCATGCAAGTCTAGCTCCCTCTCTAGTGAAAACCGCATGGCTTTCCCCTCATTGAATTTTATATCTCGTCGCATAACAATCATATTACTGTTAGGAAAATACACACGATAATTCTGGGGTATTTCTGTGTACCCCAAAAATATCCCAACTTTAGCAGTCGGCTCCAACTTCTTCCTGGCGTCCTTGGTCACATGCACATAAACAGATGAGCCAAAAATCTTAAAATGAGAAACATTAGGTTTCTTACTAGTGAAAGCTTCTTTAGGTGTACTCATGCCAAGTACTCTATGAGGACAATGGTTTTGCACATAAACCGTAGTGTTGCATGCTTCCTCCCACAAATGCATTGGTAGGCCCTGATCATGCAACATTTCTCTTGCTACACCCATGATTGTTCTGTTCTTCCTCTCCGCGACCCCATTTTGCTGTGGGTTATGAGGTGCTATGATTTCTCTTCGAATTCCTTCTTTTCTGCAGAAGTCTTTGAATTTGTTAGAGATGTATTCTCCACCATTATCACTCCTTAGAGCCTTCACTTGATTTACCGACTCTTTCTCCACCAATGCTTTAAACTCATAGAAATTTGAGAATGCTTGATCGTTCTTCTGCATGAAGAAAATCCAACATTTACGAGAAAAGTCATCAACAAAAATAACATAATACTTATGTTTTGTTGTTGAATCAACTGAGAATGGTCCACACACGTCTGTGTAAACTCTCTCTAGGATCACCGAAGCACAGTTCTCCTTTTCATGAAAGGTGGACTTTACATACTTTCCCATGGTGCAACCCTTGTACTGATCTAACTGAGCAAGTGTTCCCATTGGAAGTCAAGTAGATATTTTCTGCATGATCTTCAAGGCTCCATGATGAAGATGGCCCAATCGCCTGTGCCATAATTCGCCCTCATCCCGACTCACCACTTTTTATGCCTTGCCAATCATGGCTACACAACCATCTACCTCCAACATGTAGAGATTCTTAACTCGAATCCCTATCTTCTTGACTTGACCCGTTGTTTTATGTCGCAGGAAAGATTTTCCATCGCTGAAAACAATGTCATAGCCTTTTTCCTCCAACATTGCGACCGAGACCAGGTTTTTCTTCGGACCTGGAACATGCATAACATCTTTCAATTGAAATGGTTTACTTGAATCCCTTTGAAAGGTAATGGTACCAATGCTAGCCGCACTGTATCGTCCATCATCGCCCATCTCTATATGCATTTGAGATCTTTCTCCTCTAAGTCACTGAAAAGATCCTTATCTCTCATCATGTGGAAGGAAGCGCCACTATCCAAATACCACACCGATCCCAATGCACTTGAATCCATGCATGCGATCAAAGAGAAGTCAATTTCAAATTGCGAGGCAAGGGCCTCACTAGCTACAGCTCCAACAACCTTCTTGTTCTTCTTCTTCCGCGGACAGTTAGTAGTGAGATGCCCATGTTCGTGACAATGAAAACACTTCACTTTGGACAAATCTAGCTTCTTTCCTTTAGACTTGGATTTTGAATGTAATTTCTTCCCCTTCCCTCTCCTTGCCTTGGTAGCCAAAGAACAATCCTCTTCATCATCATGCTTTGATGAAGAGCCATCTCTGGTGTTCCGCCTGAACTCCTCCTGCACTAGATCTGACCATAGTCGTTCCCAAACTGACAATTTTTCCCTTCCATTGACATAGTCTTGATAACTGTGCCAACTCTTGGGAAGTCCTAGGAAAGCCAATCTCACCAAATCATCATCAACGACTGTTATTCCCACACTCCCCATATCATCCCTGCATTGGACAAACTTTGTGAGATATTTTGGAATGGAGTCTCCCTTCTCCATCTTTATCTTCTCAAGTTTATCTTTGAGCACCAATTTCCTATGGTCGCTGCTGTTTTGGAATAGATCCATCAAAGAATTCCACATTGCATATGGTGTGTCTTTCCCATGGAGGTTTGAGACAATGTGGTCTCGTACTCCCTCCAACAAGATCCTCCTCGCCTTTGCCACTTTCTTTTTCCATGCATCAAGATTTGTAGCGTCTGCAACATCTGGCTTAGGAACATCCTTGTCAATGAATTCGTTCAAGCCATTGTCTTCGAGTACTGCCTCCATCCTGTCCTTCCAAGAAATGTAGTTCAAGATTCCCTTGAGTGCATACTCTAACCTCAATCCATTGAAATCCATTTCGATATTGAATCAACTGTAGCACCAAGAAAGTCTTTCTGCAAATTCAAATTCTATCCAATCACAAACTCAGCTTCTGCAATCTTCTATGCTCTAATACCATGTAGAAATTTTAATACAAATTATGTATTGCCTGGATTCTCCTGATCTAACAATTATATGCCACTGTTAAATAAAAAATTACTTCTACTAAAATTCTTGCAGAATTTAAAACACGATCGCCAATTGCAATATCAAGAAGAGAGATCAATCACACATAACATAGATGTTTTACCGGGAAAGCATAAAGCTAAAAACCCCACTATCATATATTATGTATATATCATGGATCATGAAATAATATTATACAAAACTCTAATCCAAGAGCTCTCAATACAATATACAATCATCTCACACTGTCATACAAAAATTGGCAAATTCATGTGCCAATTTACTATCTCCAGACAACTTGCCTCCTCTGTGCAATATCTGCTAATGGAAAACCCTGCCATGAATTCAAATTCCTCTTGCCTA
This sequence comes from Picea engelmannii, assembly GCA_009831015.1. Classification (NCBI taxonomy): domain Eukaryota; kingdom Viridiplantae; phylum Streptophyta; class Pinopsida; order Pinales; family Pinaceae; genus Picea; species Picea engelmannii. Next base: position 219,485 of record ML785631.1, on the reverse strand, counting down.
GGCTGCACATTCCTCATTGGCACATCCAATGTGTGTGTGGTTGCATGAATGCACCCACTAAATTCACAACTGATAGTCAAACTGTCCCTTTCACCTGTTATCTCAAGTGGGTCTCCACTTGATCTGACATGCATGTAGTTAACAGTGGCAAATCTTCATTTTCATGTGAGATCACTGATTGTGAATTAATTAATAATTAATTCAATGAACTCTTACTAGTGTAAGTTCAGTTACAACTAGTACAACTCAGCTTAACTCACTTAACTGAGTTAAACTACTTCACAACTCACATAACTACACTTATAACTCTGTTACAACTTCAAGTCACTTAGTTACAACTAATTCAACTTGGATGTCCCACCAGTCAACCTTTGAACTCAAATTTCCTATATCTAACTGATTTGCCATTTCAATTAACTATTTTCAAGTAATTATGAGATAATAGATTAAATTTATTGTCCAATTTATTTAAGGGAAAAATAAATTAGACACACATTTCTTGTTGACTTTTCAACACTACCCACATTTTTCTTGTTGATATAGAATCTACCATGCTAGGGGGAATTCCTCCTTCTCCCGTGGACACCCCTCTAAGTAATGAAGTCATCCTTTTTGATTGGGGTGCGCTAACTGGACCTCATCTTCCCTCTCACATTCCTTTCAAGATTACAATATAGGTTTGTGGTCAGGACATTCCTCAGACATTGATAGATGAAGGTGCGTTCGTTAGTATTTTTTCCTCTATTGCTTGGAAAATTTTGGGTTATCCTCAGCTTGTGCTAGTTACACAGAATCTGTTAGATTTTAACAGAAGAAACAATCAACCTTTAGGGACCCTTCCTCAGTTTCCCGTAACTTTGGGAGGGAAAAATGTCTTTATTGATGTCATGGTAGTCGAAGACCCCTTGGATTTATTTTGATTTACTCCTTGGGAGAGATTATGTCTATGCCATGAAATCTATCATGTCCACTCTTTTTCGCGTGATATCTTTCCCTCGCGATGGAAGAATTGTGACTATTGATCAACTTTCATTCGTTTGTCTTGACTTGATTACCAACTCATTTTCCTCCCTAAACGGTTCATATATGCAGACGATATCACCCCCACCACAGGTCAATTATGTGGTGTTGTCTCCCATGCCTTCAACTACCGATGAAGTTGAGCCTCTCGCTGTACGCTCAGTTTCTTATGACTTAGATTCGGTAGTTGACATGGTGATCTCTTCGATAGGGATTTTGGAGCTTGACCTCCTTACCCCTATCACGACCCTCGACATGTGTTCCTTCCAGAGTGTGTTTCTTCCTTCAAGTGAAGATCTCTTGGAATCCATGACCAAGTTTTGTCCCTTGACATGGTGTCCTTCCAGAGCATTGTCCTCTTGGAAGCCATGATCAATAAGAGGAGTTTGAGCATGATTTTATGATTTCAATCTCGTTAAAAAATGAAACCAGTAGTGAGGTTAGTTTTGCGTCTCTGTGGAAACCTTGTTAAAAAATGAAGCAGAGGTCACGAGGATAGTTTTTGCGTCCCTGTGGAAACGTCGTTAAAAAATGAAACAAAGATTACAAGCATAGTTCTTCTTCTGCATCAAGCTTGTTAACAAATAAAACAACTCATCTCGAGCATAGTTCCTATTCTTGCGTCAAGCTCGTTAAAAAATGAAATATATTTTCCCCCCTCTCTGTTTGAGTCAAGTTCTTCATTTAATATTTGAAGCTTCATTTCATTTTCCTTTGCAGTTAGACGAAACGAAGCTTGGGGGGCATTTTCTTACAACCTCTGGACTTCATGCTGAATTTAAGTCACTAGCTTCTTAAGCTGGGGACAAAGTACCAACCATCCCTGGATAATGCGTTGGGAAGTCGCAAGCATAGTTTTATATGGTTCAATCTTGTGTAAAAATGAAACCACCTACCTTAAGCATAGTTTCCTCTGGTTCAAGATTGTGTAAAATGAAACCAGGTCCAAGCATAGTTTTGTTTAGTTTTTTAGCTTGTGTAAAAATAATATCTATCCCAAGCATAGTTTTTTTTGTTTTGTTTTAAGATTGCGTAAAAATGAAAACAATCCCTATCTTAGTCTTTGTTCTTTCTCATGCTCGTAAATACATGAGAATGTAACCGAGTAAAATTTTATCACTTTTTCATACTCGTAAAGGTTATACGAAAAAGGAACCCCCTGGAGATCCCTTTAAGCTCTTTTCAGACTCTCTAAACATGAAAATATTGCTAAGCGATCTTGTTCTTTTCACGCTCATTAAATTATTTGAAGAAAGCACCGGTTGAGTTATAGTTTATTTCTTTTTCGATCTCATCAGACTACTTTACGAAAAATGACATTTTGGAGTTTCCTTTAAGTGTTTTTCAGACTGTCTAAATATGAAAAACCACAGAGTTTACTTTCTTTGGAATTGTAAAATAAACATCGAAAGGACCATATGGGACCAAACCACTCCTTACTAGGGTTCGTTAAACATACTCCGAGGGACTCATCCGAAGGATGAGATTACAGTTCAAGCATATGTTATCCTCCTCAAGCTTGTGAAAAATAAAGAGGTGCTCACCAGAGATGGTGGGGGGAAAATTGGGAATTAAATATATCTAAACCTGTATTCTATGGAAGAGCCGCTTTTGAACATGACACCCTTTCACTGGCTTTGTGTCTAGGTTGGAAAATCTTCTTGTCTCTTGATAATACTCCTTTATAAGATTACAAATTGGTCTATGATCCCTGTTGTTGAGTCAGTGTTTCCAATACAATTGTCGTGTCATCAATATGTTCAAAGATAAGTTCAACCCATAAATCCTTCTATTGCGTTGACCATTTCTACAGTCCTTACGCCTTATATTGCGTCGACCATCCTTGAGTCAATCCTGAATCACTTGTTACTCTGATCTACTTCAAATATTTTTACCTGTTTCTTGTCATTGATGGGGGATACATTAAGGCCCTTCCGTGATGAGTCTTTTCTTGTCAAATTCAACTCATTAACCAGGAATTAGAATTATAAACTAATTGGTACCTTGGAAATTGCATGCATTAATGGAAGGTTTCCTCGCTTTCGACAATGGGTTTTCATTATTGACCCTGATTGGGAGATTCCGTCGAGTGTTCGACTTCAGGTCACAAATTCGCACCTGTTGGATTTTAATATTGTACCTTAGGAGTCATTGACATTAATGGTGATTTCCGTCACACTTGTTAATGATATTCATTAGTGACCGGTAATCAAGTGGTTTCTACCATGTTTGACTTCAATACATGTATTCACATGGTTAGATTCGTACTATAGAGTGATGGAGATGAAGACTCTGGATCTTTTCTGACAGATTCAGGTTGCATTGGAGTATATTCAGATTGTACAGTTTCATATATCCACAATGTTTGTCTCATGGCTATGTTCAAATTTGAGTCTTTAAAACATAGATACACAATGCATTTTCGGTGGCTATGTTCATATTTGAGTCATAATGGCATGGATCCACAGTGTATGTTTGGTGTCCATGACCTATCTTGACATGGATCTTTGCATGTTGGCGTTTATGATTTGAGTCATTTGTATTATGATTATGGGAATGCCTACCTCAATGATAATATATTATTGTACCGTATTTACTTGTTTGTTGGCAGGTTTTCAACCGATGTGTTCCTTTTTCCCTACACACACTCGACAAAGTATTTCAACTATCACTCTGTTCTATCTTCATACTTTGGGGGGCTTACTGTTACACATTATTTTCATCACCCCTGTGACCATTAATTATGTACACCTATCCTTTGTCTTTAGAAGGATCAATGGTCCGAATCCCTGAAGAAGAATGAAGACACATTTTCCCAGAAGGATGAAAATTATCTTTTCCTTTGTTAAAAGCTTATAAAAAGGGATCGTCACACCTTGCTCATTGTTAAGTGTGCGACGATTTATGATAATCATAGGTTGCACCACAGTGGCCTATGACGTTGTCGCAATTTGCTTGGTTTTAAGGATGCAACGATTTAGGATCGTCGTAGGTTGCATCACAGTCGCCTGGGACATTGTCACAGTTTGCTTGGTTTTAAGGGTGCGACGATCTTGTTTACGAAGAAAAAGAGCATATTCTTGAAATTTCTAAAATAGAATGTTCAAGGGTGAGGTGGCCTCCGATCGGTTTGGATCTGAGTCGTATCCTTATTCTAGCGGGATCATCCTAACCTCCTCACCCTATCCTTTTTAGCTTATAAAAGGAGAAGGGTTCTCATGGGGAAGGCTAGTTGGCTAGTGCTTGAGTTTTTGGAATGGCTAGTTAGTAGTTCTGGAGATTTGTGAAGAACTTTTGAGAATAGCTAATGAGATATTAGTCTAGCCAAGAGTTTGGAGTATTTGGGCCTATGTAGGCTTTGAGATTTTCTTTGCCAAGATAGATTGTTGGTCTCAAAATCCATGGAGAAGAAGTGTGTGGAAGGGACAAAACTATTGGAAGGGACCTTACAACATCAAGGCATTGGTTGTACTCTCCTTTTCATATCTTTAATACAATGATATATTTATTTCCCATAAAATTGGTCTTATTTTATTGTATTACTCCATGATCACATACATAGGTTTTGTTGAGTATACATTGTTTCTTTCACTTCGTTAGCTTGTGTCTTTTTACAGGTTCAACATCCCATAAGCCTTGGAATGGAGCGAGGATGACACTAGTGAGGACAAACTACATTTAAAAGGTATGTCATTTATCTCTTGTTAGTTAGTATACTTGATAATTAAAACTTAGGGAAAGTTTTGTATGCTGTATTGTTTTGTTCTAGTTTCGAGGTGAAACTAGGGAGATCCATTTAAGCTCTTTTCAGACTCTCTAATGTTTTATCATATCATATATCCACTATGTATTTCTTGTGGCTACAATCAGTTCATGTCATGGAGGTATGGATCCACATTGTATCTTTGGTGGCCATATCCTTAGTCAATATTTTTCATGGATCCGCAGTGTCTTGGTTGGCATCCGTGCTTTGAGTCATCTCGTATTTGGAGCATATGTATGCCTGCCTTGGAAATGGAACATATATAATACTGTTTGATGGTTGTTTTCAAATTCTTCCCGGTTCTCCAACTCCATGCCCTTGCATTGAAGAATTGTAAAGTGTTTCAACCACCAGTTTCTCTTCTAACCTCACACTTTAGGGGGCATACTGTTACACATCAAATTTCCACACCTAGGTACCTCACGCTAAGTGTCTCAAGTGTCGTATGCACCTTGATAAGTGTCACATACACCTCAACACCATGAAATAACATATGTCACAATCCCTAGTCAATGTGGAGGAGAAATATATTATATGAAGGTCAAAATACTATGTGCACATGAATTATTATTAATATTCATGAAAAGGAAATTAATTTAGTGTGAGAATCCACTTTACATTTGGTTTCCTATTTTTTAGGAGAGTATGACGATCTCATGGATGGTTGAAATATTTCCCCCTTAAAATACTTGAGAGATATTTCCTCCCTAAAATCCTTAAGAGATATTTTCTCCCTAAATATCTTGGAGATCCCATTTTAGTGGATCTGATCAGTGATCCTCTTCATGGTGGTTAAGCGTCCAAATCCTATATAATGAGGGCTTTTCCATGGAGAAAGGAAGTCAAATTAGAGGTATCAAACTTATTATATTGGGAGCATCATGTAAGGGATGGACGAAGAGGACTTGGAGAGGCTGCTACAACTGCATCTACATATTGTAAGTGTCTTTTAATGTTCTCATTAGTATATGCTTGGCCTATTTCCTTCTAGTTTATTTATCTTTACATATTCTTGTCTGCTGTAGATGAATTTGTTTAATCTAGTATGCTAGAGTAGGAGTTTCCTTGTGTCTCTTTGTTGCATGTGGTTTGCAGGTATCAAGCTGTGTGAACGATTTTGGAGATCAAGCTCAAATTGGAGCAGTGAAGACAAACACCAAAAATAGGTACAATCACCTTTCCTCCTTATCTCTTTTCAACTAGTTGAGCAAATATCAAAGGGATGTTAGTTTCCATTTGCATATTTTTGTCTTGGTATTAGGGGTCTAGAATCCGATGGAATATCCACTTGTCCGCATGGGGATTTTTTTGTAACAAGGAATCATGGTCAACAAGAATCAGAAAGAAATGAATACCGAAGGCCCTCTACATTCAAGTAGCAAGGAATCTTTGACCATTGTGAAAGAAATAAACAAATATAATATCTTGATAAGCCAAGGAATAATTACATAATGACTACACCACAAGGAAATTCATTCACTTCCAGGTATGCAAATTTATTTTATGGTTATTTTTTTTATTGCACTAACTTTGGACATGAGGTTGCAGATTGCAGGTCTTATGAAAGAAATAATTAGGAAATAAATGCTTATGTGGCCCAAAAAAATATTGAATGTTACAAATTCCACAACTATGGACACAAAGCTCAAAATTACAGAAGCATGATAAGGTTTCCCATGAAAGAAAATATTGATGAGAGACACAAGAAGGTTTGGAGAAGAAGTGAAAAACAAGAGTAGCAGGTAAATGAATAATATGTCCAAGGAATCATACTTTCAGTATTTGCAGTAGAAAAATATCATGATGAATGTATAGGAAAAGAGGAAAGTGTCGAAACTCAAGAAAAATATGAAGAAGATGTCAAAACACAGGATGATGAAAAAATTCAGGAAGAGGATGAAAAGGAAGATGTATTCACAGACGAAGAATAATATTATATTGCATTAGAGCATGTATTGTTCCGAGTCACTTGACTTGGAGACTCCCATGTAATATGGATATTAGACAAGGGGAGTCTATGCAGTAGTTAAGACAGATGGGTCAACATTGTGGACAATTGAGTAGTAGAGTCTTGGACAACATGGACATAGATGGATTCATAGATTGATTCATATATTGGTTCAGATAATGTTGGATGATTATTTGAATGCTTAAATTTTGAATGCTTAATCTTGAATGCTTTTCATATATGTCAGTTGATTACTCAAGTAAGAACCAATGGACAATAACTCTAATATGTTGAGGTATAGGTTGATGCATGTATGATGCATGGACATGTCCAAGGGTCGTCATAGGAATAGAAGATCATGGTATTCTTGATGAAATATTGTCGAGCAGTTGATTAGTGTTCTGGTAGAGAAAAAACATACGCAACAAAAGCAAATTGTAGTGATAGAATATTGTTCATAGTGATTACATGACATCTTGTAGAGAAGATAGGGGGAGTCATACCCACAGGGGGAGTTATTTTCTTAACCAGGATTGGTTAGATTAGGCACACTATCAGATAGATAGAGGGATTTAATCCTTGTCAAAGGGAGAGATAAATTAATCAGAGGTATGAAGACAGAGGGAGAAGCCCCAAGGGACAGTGCAAATAGGGGGAGCAACGCCAAGGAGAGTTCAGTAAGGGGAGAAACCCCAAGGAGAGATACGCTTTTCCATTAATGTCAAAGGGGGAGAGATAGAAACATTGATGGGGAGTATGAGCATGAGTGTTTTCATAACTAAGTGTTGCCATCAATATTGGTGTTTCCATCAATTCCAAAGGGGGATATTTTCAGACAATTGGTTTAGATTGATGGACAACTGGTTTGGATAGTTGCTTATCATTGATGTCAACCCTTGGAGATTGATGTTGTAGATTGATGTCAACCCTTAGATATTGATGCCAAGCCTTGAGTATGTATGATATCACATTCTGGTATCCTCAATAATATATATATGGGACTCAATATTGTTTGAGGTATAAAGATATGAATATCAATGTATTTGCAGGTAAGACTATTCTAGATGGATAATACATGTCATGCCATTTATGGTGATATGTGGAATGCAACATAACTCCTCACAGTTAGAGAGTTATGGCCTTGTGAAGTTGGAGAACCCTCTTGAGTTATCTAGAATCCCTTAGAAGGTCAAAGAAGTCAAATTATTCTAGAAACCCCTAGAAGAAGTTGTCTAGTCAAAGTGGGTGAAACTAGGAGTTAATCATGGGTTAAGTTGTTGAAATAAGAAAATAATTAAAAATAAATTAGTTGCAACTAGAAGTGTAGAGTTTACTATTTGTGGATAAAGTGGTTATAAGTGGAAAGGTGGTTAGAAGTGGTTTATCCCTAAAAGAAGGAAGTTGGGTTAAGTTGGTTAGAAGGTAACCCCCAGTGGAAACTACTTGGAGAGTATAAATAAGAGAGAAAAGGTCTCCTATTAGCACCTATTGAGCACATTGAATATGTATTATTGTGTAAGGTTTATTTCAAGTACTCATTGATACATCTGAAGTTATGCAAGTCTGAGGTAGCAAGAAGGGTTGACGGTGAAAGTTTCGAAGTTGTAGAAAGACTAAAAAAAAACCTAGTTTTTGAGGTGTACGCGGGATGCAGTGGAAGAGGTCGTGTACGTACATGGGATGGAAGTATAAAAGGGTGCGTATAGTTGGAAAAGCCATGAAATCTTGAGTTGTTGAGGGTGTCGGGTTCTCAGAGTATGAAAGCAAGTTCCCAGGGAGGTCTACAGTGATCAGGTACAACAAATCTATCTACAGGTTCAAAAGGTATGTCATATTCTTATGTGTATGATTTTGTTGTCTACATGAGATATGGTTATGAGAGTTTGAGGATTTTTCCTAGAGTGGCTATTGGTTGTATGACACTTATTGTATGATCTATATCTATAGAAATACAACACCGGTATGTTTGGTATTCATCATTGTTACATCTTGATAAGGTTGAGTGTTGAGGTATATTTTGTATTACTTGGTACATGGTCGATGGTTTTGGTTGTGAAGTGGTTGTGAAGTTGTTTATGTAGTGTGAATCTACATATCAATGAGGGTTTGATGTCTAGTCCATGTGAGGGTTATTACACTTGATCATGATTGTATACACATATATGGCACATTCCTAGAGAGAATAGATGCACTTGGTTAAGGGATATGTATGATGATGTATGGATAGGGAACAACTATAGATTGGACACAATGACAGGTTGCAGGTTGATGTGACAGAGGCAACAGAGTGTCTGAGTTTCAGAAAAGGTGAAAACCTTATCTTTCTAAAGGTGTACATAGGATGCAGTATAAACATGCCACAAACATACACAGGATGTGTTAAAACTGAGTGAATTGTTGGGATGAAGAAACAATATACAAAGGTAACCTACAAACCAACTTTAAGACTGGAAACTAGCCTTTCCAACCCAGAGAAGGCTCTCTCTGAGACTTGATCTCTGAATGACAAATTTATTTTGAACTGATGGCTAGATTTAAATGTCTGAGATAGTTTTTTCAAGGTTTGATGGCAAAGAGGTGTAGTATCTCTAGGGCTATGGAGTCACCCCCTGAAAACAAAGAAAACAAAGCTTGGTAGGTAGAACTCCTCAGAGTAACAAAGGCTAAACAAGGTGATGAACTTCAGTTTTGAGTTTGATTATGTAGGGTGAAAGAAGAACATAAACACATAACATAATTAGAGCATCATAAAGGATGAATTCTGACCTTAGTTAGGAAGATAAACAAAATTTAAATCAGTTAATTCTAGATCACCATTAGATGAATTCTATACCTTTAATTTTCCAATTTAAAGAGAAGAAAAGTGCAGATGAAAAGTAAGTACACAAGGAATACATACAAAGAAGAGTACAATCTTCAGATCACCACCATTAGAATTTTTCATAAGGAATTCAAGACTTCTGCATTTGTATTTCTATTAGATTTAGAAAATTACATTGAAGATCAAAATGCCTATACTTCTGCCCGCTCCTCTTTACATCAAAATAGTCAACATATATAAAAAGATAAGGCTACACTTAGATGCTAGGGGTCGAACTACTACATCCAAGAGTTATGGATACAGTTTCTTTCAAAGAGAACAACAACCTATACAAGATTTACCCAAAATAGAAAACCCTATTTTTCAATCATAACATAACCAAAATATCATTTACAATCATAGATCCTTGAGAAAAATTCGACCATGTGGTTGTGATGAGTCATCATGTGCACTGCTAGACAACCCTATCACCCTTGCGCACCGAATTATTGTTACTTCTGTGCAAGTGCTGGCTACAACATTTGCGTAGCGACTTTGCATAACGAATCTTCATGCTGAGGTTGCTTGTACGAATCCAGGTGGCAGCAAAGGATGGGAACATTCAAATTGTCCTTAGCTTCTTTATTTAATTTCACTTGTATCCGTAAGGTCTTGTTTGTCTTTCTCAATGGCAATTTTTGTCTCTTTAAATTTCTCACTTGCCTCAACAAAGATGCATTCCTTTTTAATTTTGACTGAGCATTAGAAATGATTGCGCATGCATTTTCTATGGCTGGTCTGCATTCCTTGTAATGTTTCATGATCCCTTCCTCTGATATTATCTTTTCTTTCCTGAGCTTGATGATTTGGTCTTGAGCTTCTTTTAGCTGCTTATTTAGCCATTTTATGTTCTTTTCTCCTTTTGTGGATGAAGTAGGATATTTATGACTTTCTTTACTCTGTGGTGTTTGTGCTTCAATAGTCTTTTCTGTTAGTTTTTTTTTTTCAATTCTTTGTTCTCTTGGTAGAGTTGGGCTATAATATGTTGAGATTTTTTGAGTTGCTGCTGCATCTCTTTGACATCTACATCTTTCTCCCCTAGTTTCACTTGCTCTTCACCAATCTCTTGGGTTGCAAATTCAACAAACTCTATCTGAACTATGGGTATGGGAAACCTCCTAGCAGATGACCTGGTAAGTGGTTTACTAGGAGCCTGTGTCTCCTTGGGTTCATCAGTGAATTGTAATTTTCTTATTTTCTTCAAGACTGGTTGAGTGAGTGCTGGATTCTCAATCTCTTTTCCTTTTCCCCTTTCAACAACACCTCCTCCTTTTTCCCCTGAACTATGAGATGATGATTTCTCAACAGACAAGGGAGTATATCCTTTAGGATATAGGGAAATGTTTGCTGAGTTCAAGAAGGAATCCCAGTCCCTGTTTAATTTTGCAATCTCTTCAACCACCAACAACTTCACCAAGGAAAAATGGAATATGCTACTCTTTGGCTGGTCAGCTCTGGCTTGGACTCTATCTGCCATTTTTTCCAGGCTTCTATATAGGTAGAAGGGTAAGTTTAGGGGGATTTTCCCTGTGAAATTCATCGAGAGCCTAATGTGGTATTGATACACCTTATCAAACCTACCCTCACAAGTAAGGTATTTGTGGATTACCCTCAAAATCTTCTCATAAGGTTCCAAAAAATATTCCCTAGAATGGTGGCACCAATATTCTTATTTCTGTATTCAGGTTTGAGAAAATCAATATAAAATGAAGGATCTAAGGGCATACCTTTAAACCACTTCTCTCCTTGCACAGGAATCTCTGTAGCAGCTGATATGGTCTCCTCTGACACTGGAAAAGTGATCCCTGCAATGGTTGTGCTGACACCATTAAAGTTTAGGGAAAACTGCTTGGTTAGTTGCAAATTATACCCCTAAACCTTTTCACAGAATATCATGCATCCAAATTGTTCAAAGGACACCCTGATCGCTAGGTCCGCGTTTACCAAATTTAAACTCTGTGGCTCAAACCTCATGATTTCCCCACTTCTTACATTCTTTCTTTTTCGTTGTGTAGTTGTCATGATACTGATATATGTCAACCCTGTGTGAACTGCAGGTGTGAAACAATAGCTTGTAATAACCCCCATGCAACGAAAATGGGAACAATAACCTCTGCAAAACAAATGAGAGCAATATCCTCTACACAACAAATGAGAATAGTGACTTTTGCACGGTGCACAACAACACGTAGGAATATAAAATTTTGCACAGTAAACAAATTAGTAACATGAAACTCGGTGCAACAACAAGTAGCACCAAAAAATTCTTCTTAGCAAACAAATCAACAACATGAAACTTGGCACGGCAACAAACAACAACAGGAAACTCGACGCAACAACAATGATGAAAATAGTTTATCTCAAATGATGTAAAACTAGTTATGTGAAAAGCAAATTAATTTCAGAGGATAACTTGCAATGGGCTCTAAGAAATGCTCTTGAACAGTGATTGAAACAAATGGAGAATGCGAAACAAAAAACATAGTGAAAGGTTTACATAGCGACTGGAAACACACAACATTTGCGTAGCGACTGGAGTTTGCGTAGAAGAGAGCTTTGGAGCTTGTTGGAGAGGATATGGATGATGCATAGGTCTTGAAGGTGATGGAGAAAAACAAAAGGTGGTCAGTATTTATGCTCGAATGGATAATGGAAATTTTTTTGAGAAGGGAAGTGGTTATCCATAGTGACAAGATGTTTCAAGGAAAGTTAAGGATTTGTGCAATGAACTTGTGCAACGGGTACGCTTTTGAAGTTTGGAACGGTACAAATGAGATGGAGTTTCATGATTGTTCCTTCTCTAACCTCATGAAAGGTGATGATGAACCATAATACCTTTTGACATGACATTCACCCTAACTTATGATTCGACCTTAGCACATAATTTCCCACTTTTGAATGTGATTCAAGACTTAGGAAAGTGGACCATTACAAATTGAACATAATGCAATTTACACTCTTTACTCTTTGCCTTTTATGATGGTGTTTTATGAAAAATACAATACACCCTTTAAAACAACTTATGTCTAGACCCCTTACTGACATTTCAAGTCATTCTTTATTTGATTACTGTCCTCATAAACCTTGACACACCAACTATGACTCATCTAGGAATGCCTTGATTTTCCCAAGATCAAAGCATGAATTTGAAAACTTTGGACAAACCTTTAACTCTAGATATAAAAATCATGGTGCTAACAACTACCTCCAATGGGGATGCTATCCTCCCAGTGAGGTAGCAAAGAAAAGTAGACCAAGTGCCTGACCATTGGGATTTATTCGACTCAAAAGACTCTAAACTGACAAACATACTTATTTACAAGACTTTCTTGACACAAATTTAACTAAACTCAGCATAAACTTAGGGCCTTCACATCGGTCTTCAATTTTCTACTGATGATTGAGTTCAAATGATTCATCTGGAATTAAAAAGGTTATTTACAATGAAATGGAAAGACTATTTTTTTTTTAATAAAGATAGTGTTTGCGAAACCTGCCATTCACAGGTCCTCCACCAATGATATCTCCATTGAGCTCCTACAACAAATATGCATTGTTCCATGGTATGCAACAATCCTAAATGGTCCCAACCAAAGATGGTCAAACTTCCCATGCTTCCCTTTGTCTTCATTGCTTGCATCCCACTTCAGTACCAAATCATCCACCTTGAAATCATCTTCCTTAGTATTCTTTTCAAAGGCTCTTTTTATTTTATCTTGGTGCAGTTGTGAGTTGTTGAAGACATGTTCTATCATTTGCTGCACATGGATTAATTGGTTTATCCTCCTTTGAGCATCATTTGGTTTAGCTTCCTTTTCTTGCAACAACCTCATCACTGGCAATCCTAATGAGGTAGGAAAAACTGCTTCTGTACCATATACAATCTGAAAGGGTGATGTAGCAATAAACCTTTTGGTGGTATTCTATCATCCCATAGTGCATAGATAATATTTTTGTGCCAAGCTTTCTTGTTTTCCTACAGAAGCTTCTTAATAATTCTGTTCAAGATTTTGTTGGATGACTCAACCAACCCATTACCCTGTGGGTAATAAGATGTGGAATGGACAAGAGTTATATTATATTCATTGCAAAATTTATTCATTCTCTTGGACTTGAATGGTGCTGCATTGTCAGTAATGATCTTGAATGGACAACCAAATCTAGACATAATATTGCTTTCTAAAAATTGAATGATAAAAATATTTTTGACGCTTAAAATCGCAACGATGAATAATGCCCACAAATGATTGCTAAGCTCTATTATTTATTATAATAATAATAATTAACTAGTAGGTGGGACCCCCTTGTAGACTAGTGGTGCTATGATGGATGTGTTACACTTATATGTTTGATGATTTGATAATGATGCCTACATAGTCTTCTACAATTGATGATGCAAGTCTTGGTTTCATTCGTTATGACAACATGGTTGGTTGATGTATTATTGCTAAATGATGTTGATGGTCACTCATAATACAGGGCAATTCTATGGATATAAGGATTATTTTGTTTTATAGGTGTTATGTTATGCATTAAACATTGATTAATGACCTTATACATGATTTTATGAAAAAGGATAATATGATGATATGGGAGCTCGAACAAAACAAAAAGGAAAAAAATATATGGATAAGTCGTACGGTCATTGCAAAATAGTTTATATACAAACCTTAAGGTATATGGATTGACACAAAAGAAGGTGTATAACCTTACTGCTATACTTAAGCCCTTGATTAAAGGATTGTTGTGAGGCATATATGGTAACGTTATTCATATGGTTATTGTTAAATATTTTTGACACGACTTGGGGTGGCACACTATGCAATGGACATAGAATTGGTTATAGAAATGGATATGTGTCTGGATTAATGGTTGATGTTATGGTATGGGTTGGCTCGTACATTGATTTGAATAGGGTTGAGGGAGGAAGCAACGTGCATTTACTTCAAGCCACTCCAAACCACCCTCGAGGTCATCACCCTAGCCATAGTTGCATTTGGCTCTAGTGGTTGTGGAGGCTCCGAGATTTCAGGTTTTGAAATGAAAAACACAGTTCAACTCTTCCCTCAAAGCGATTTTCCAGGTATGAATCCTTTACTTTCCATCCATGATGGTCCCTCTGTATTATGAATTTATTTGTTGGCTCATGATTGCAATAGGTCTATGTTTTTATTGAGTTCTGACTATGTATCAGTGTCATTCTTATAGTTTCTTCTATGAATACTCTGGAATGTTGGCATTTTAAAAGAAAGGAATGGATTTTATTTCTTGTGAAGCATGTGCTTTGGTTATTGGTTTAAAACATGTTGGCCAACTTGGGGTTTTACTCTGGTTCTCTGTGGAAAATTATGATAATGGTGTATCATGCTCTGAGTTTTTATTGCTCGTGTTTTTACAACAGTCTTGGTATGAATTCGTTGTCACTCCTTTTTGTTTCGGTCGTTGTTATGATTCATTTCTCCAGGTTGTAATGCAACTGTTGAGAGTTGCACTGTTCTTGCTTTGTTTGGATGAGCCTTGAGATATCGCTTGTTAAACATTTTACCTCACTATCACTATTGCCAAAAGTGTTTCACATTTGAATATTTGTATCGCCCAAAACTTTGAATGCAAGTCTGTGTATGTGTTGGGTGGCCACGGGTCGTGCTCAGGAATTCTTCCATAGTTTTTTAAGCATTCGGGTCTCTCATCTCTGTTGTAGTGGCTGACTGATATGTTGGTAACCTTCACTGTCAAGATTCTTTTTGAAGGTTATAAATGTCTGTTGCAAGGGCATGGGCTCTCAGTTTCTGCAAAATATTACTCCTTGATTACTTCTCTGTGACAACTTGTTAAAAAAGGGGCACAGGCTCTTTGTGTTTTCATGGAGTCTTCCTTGATTAAGACAACTCTCGTTACCTCTCTGCAATAAAGTTTTAAAAGAGAACATAATTTCTGTGTCTCAGAGACTATCTCACATGGTCAAGATTTTTCTCTTAAGTCCATTACTGTGTTAAACCCTAGCCCGATCATGGTCTCGTCAAAGTTTAAAAGATGCCTGTGTGTGCCTGGTTTGTTGAGCACAACTTGTTTTCGGTCTATCAAGCACAAATTGGTTCTGTTGAGCTCGACTTGTTTCTGTTTCTCCTTGGGCATTATATGACTCTGTCTTTTATTGGGCATTTCTTTTAAAGGGTAGTCTGTACATGTTTGATGTACACAGATCTCAGGCTTAAAGTTACATGTTTTTTTGGTTAAATGCTATTGTCGAGTCATGATTTGTGTTGATTAAACACCTGTGTGTGATTGAATCAGGCCCCGATTATGAGTTTATGACAATGGGTTGTGTTAATCAGTGTTGGAAAAGTGAAAGTTGGAGGTCAATACCAGGCTTATTTTTATTCGATTTTAAGAAATGAAGATTGGATATGGATGTTTGAAATCACTGTGCATATTATATTTTGTTTTAAAAAGGAAATATATTTAGCATTGGAATATAAAGCACTGTGGCTCGAATGGTTATGATGTTATTGTGAAGTTGGCAATGATGATGTTGCATAAATATTATATAAGATGCAAAGATTGATAAAATTGAATAATTCTGGGCAATTGAATTGTCTTTCATTTGAATTTAGCAAACTTTTTGTCTGCAATTAAGGGACAATTAAATGATTTTGGTTTTAAAAGTGGATGCTTATTGGATTGTGATCTGAACAGAGTTATGGTTGTTGTTTGATTTAATTTATTTTTGTATGACCAATATCCAGATTATTCCCTCTCATACTATCACTTTTTCTCTCATTATAACCCCCTCACGATCCCAATTTCATTTTACATGCCCTGTTCTATAAAATAAATTAAACACTATGTATGGAAGTGGTAAAGATATGAAAAAAAAAGGCGGCAACTGATATATTTTGGTATTTATTGCACAGTCAGTTATTTAATGAATTGTTGAGCAGTACTCATATACATATATATATATATATATATATATATATATATATATATATATGGTTTTTTGTAAGTTAGATTTGTATAAAAGGCCTTCAAAAAGCAGAAATTACAGTATCACCATTTGTTCCTGACTGTAGAAACTGAACTGCCCCGAAGGGAAACTAGTTCAACCAGCCAGTCAAAATAAATCCCATTGTCTTAAGATGCCAGTGATAGAGATTATAGTGACTAAATATAAAAATTCCAGTCCCCTGTGGGAGACCGAATCGATCTGTTGACTAACCTTGACATAAAATCAACATACAAAATATGACCATAGACCCTATGAGGCAAAATAAAAGTCAGACACCCTGCTAACCATGCATGGAGACTCCTGTGCAAGTCATGTGGTGGGCTTGTAGTGTGGCCACATGCCCATGGAGGTGGCATTGGTCGTTGGGTCCGCGGTTGGTGCTTCTTCCTCCTCGACCGGTGTCCCTTCCCCCTTCGTAGTCCTGTGCATGGCTTCTCCTATAGTGTCTCCATCTCCAACCCTTGTAGCGTCTTCGTCTCCATCTGTTAAGTGGCATTGTTCCTGCAGTGTTGAGAGAATTTGCAGGAGCATTGTTTCCTTCCCGTCCAGGATCTCCATCCAGAATAGAAGGTCGTCCAGGCCCTGTCGTAATTCACAGACTAGGCCTTGTAGAATTGCAAGGTTGTCTTGTAGTTGTGAGCCTAGGACTGAGGCTCTGGTTGTGGTCCAAGGCTATCTGGTTGTGGTCCAAGGTGTGTCTGGATGGTGGTGGTCCAAGGTTGGGTTGGTGTGCTCAATGAAAAGTTGGGTGGAACGACAAGAAGTGGCTGCGAGGTGGATGCCAAATCGGATAATGGCCCTGGGTTGAAACCCATATAATTTCCTGAGAGATCGAACCACTCAAGCCGACTTGCAAACGGCGAGGAGAGGGGAAAGAGACTGCTAAGGTTTTGACTAGAATGCAACGGAGATGAAGGTGAGGAAGGTGATGAGGGTGAAGAGTTGGGAGATGGTGCTGGTGGGGGCTCGAGAGCCACGCGCGACTGACTGGGCTACCAAGATGAGCCATGCTTGGATTTCCCCCTTTGTCTCGACATGTCTAAGACACTATGGGGGCTTGCAAGCACTAAGAGGAAGCAGAGGTAGCATAGGAGCATCTGGGAGGAGTGAAATTCACAAGAGGGCTTGCCCGAGGATGAATACAACTGCAAATGCACATGGTGGAGTTCATGGTTCCGAAAATGTAGATAGAGGAAAGCATGCACGAGCTAAGTAAAGTCTGGTTCATGGCTTCGAGCCATCGATATGACAAATAGCCTAGGCGAGGCACACTAAGATTAATGGCACCTCGACTGGCGCAATTCTGGTTTAAATGCATGGTGGTGGTGGTGGGAGGGTGTGGCACGCACCGATCACATGGCTAGTGCCATGTTGACCGCCTCCTGTCTGCTCTGGAAGACACCTAATCTACAATGGCACCCCATCCAGGGAGAAATACTCGTGTTCTTACTCCCTGTCATGCTACCACTTTTTTTCTCATTACAATCCCTCCAGATATCCCATGAAACCTATTTCAGCCCCTTCTCATTTGACAATTATTAAATAATTATTATGGATTGAATTGCATGGGTCTTATGTCAATTTCTGAGCCAAAATTTGTTTCATATAAAGAGAATGTCATGTATGGTATGTTAAGGAATAATTTCTAATGAATTGATGCATACAAGATGAGTTTCTTCAGTAGAGGCAGTCATGGAAGAAACAATAGGGGAAGAGGTAATTGGAACAGAGGGCCTAGAAGGCCCATATTCTCAATTCATTTTGATGTCGATCCTTAGGAGTTGAACCAAAATTTTCACGCTAGGTTTTTCAATTGGATTGGGCCAGGGATAGTTTAGCCTAGAACAGAGAGACCTCCTTTCCAACCTCAAAATATCCCTAGTATTCCTGTGCCTCCCCATGTATCTATGCAACCAGAAGTTTTCGAAAATGATGGATGTCAAGAGATTGTTCATCCATAAGTCTTCCACCATCGTGGCTGGCCCAACTTGTCATTGCCTCCTCCTCCTCCTCCTGTAAATCCAAATGCTCAAATTTCCCCTGTACACTCACCTGTTCAGTCCTCTCATGCTAGCAAACGACTTAAAACCGAGCCCCCCCATGTGCAAGACAAAGGTAAAGCTGTTGCTTCCCCCTCATCTCCTTCAAATGAATCATCAAAATCAATGTCCTCTCGTATGAACATGAGGGATGATTGCTCCCATGTTATTAGCGAGATTAAGCCTCAAGGTTTGAATCAACCTAAGGCTAATTCTGGGAAGTCCAAAGGGGACAACAGTGACAGAAGAAGGATTTCCTCTCAAAGTGGAAAATATGGATTTTAATTTACGTGTTTATGGTTGATTTGTTGAAGACAATGGACTGCAGAAAGTTTTGGACAACAATCTATTTTTTTGGGATAATGTGATTATTACATGTTTTGAATATGATTTGAATTATTTCTGATATTTAATATTCAAATTTTGGAAATATTTATGGGAGCTACAAGGATGCATGTGTTTAAATGGTTATCTAATTGTGTTTGTTTTTGTAAAGAATAAAAAAGGGAGTCACAAGGGGTCCCACCTACTTAGTTATTATTTAATAAACACCCTTAATTATTATTATTGTTATTACTTCCCCTAACTAAAATTAGTTAAATTTTATTAACTTAACTAAATGAGGTAGTTGAACTACTTCAACTGATTTGGATTGCATAAAATCCAAATGAGAAGGAAGAACAAGGGGAGAATAGAAGGAGAAAGCAATAATAAGGTTTTCTCTTTTGTTTTAATGAGATAGTTCAGTTTTCATTCATTCTTCAGTTCATTAAATGCCTAATTCTCTTTTTAATAGCAGGGTCCTATTGTAGACAACAAGGTTCAAGGCTGAACCATATCATTCAGATGCTTGTTTTAGAGGTGTTTATCTATCTTTGATAGTATGTGTATAATTGTCTGTTTATGGATTGAGTTTCATAGCTGATAAAGGATATTGTGCAGAGTCAAGTTGGAAATAGTCTATGGAAAACTAATCCAGATTTTAAAGTTCAGTTTTTACTTCTTGTCAGAGTCCTTTTGTATGGTTTTCATCGAGGATATTTAAATTTGACTTTTGTCCATGCCCTCACAGGGATTTTGTAAAGAGAAAGATACTTTGATTTCTTGGAATGAAATAAAGAGATTGCTATTTTGTCTCATTTGTGTGAATTTGTGACTTGATTACTTTTTCTTTTGATCTCCACATTTACTTTCTACAATCTGTTTATTTTAAAAAAATTATATAAAAATTTCACGTTTTTGCAACAATCTTTTTCATTTAAAAAATCATCCTAAGCCCTTGTAATTAATACTCGTGGATTGGGAAATACTTTTTGAGGGAAATATTTCCGATTATCTTTCCTTAGCCAGGCGGGATTCAAAAATGCTTGAGTAAGATAATTCATATCTTTTCCTGAACAAGTATCAATAGCTTGCCTTGTGGGGACTGCTTCAATCCATTTGGTGAAGTATTCTCTGGCTGTCAGTACCTACTTATGCTGAGTTGAGGAGGGTTGATGAATCTTTCCTATAAAATCAAGGCCCCATTGCCTGAATGGTGATTCAACAAATATAGGCTTTAAAGGTAAAGGCCACAACTTTCTTTTTCCATAAAAAAATTGGCATTTATGGCAGCTTGAAACTTCCTTGTATATTAGAAAAAATACTAGGCCAATAGAACTGTGCCCTCAATATTTTGTGCATAGTGGTCTTCCAATAATGGTTCCCTCCACATTCAACTTTGTGAAACTCTTTGATAGATTTTTTCACTTCTTACTCCAACAAACAATTTAGCAAGATCTCACCTGGATCTTTCTAATACAAAGAATGGTCCAGAATGAAAAAATTTGCTGCTTCCAACATAAAAAATCTGGCTTTGGTTTTGCTTAATTCAGGAGGAGCTTGTAAATTTATTAATACATAAATAATATCATCATACCAAGGAGAATCAATGATTTTTTGGGATACCTATGGGACTGTCTCTTCTTTTGAGTTTGCTCATAGGTCAACGATGATATTGATTCCCAAGACATCACTATTGGACTGTGCCATCAACTTTCCAATCCCCTGACCTTTAATCAAATTTGTAGGTTTGATCTCGAGGTCATACTCCAAAAACACAACTATCCATTTGCCCCTTATACCTTAAGGATCAGGCTGACTCAAAATGTATTTCACAAAATTTCTAGGCACATAAGCAATGATATGGGAATGCAAGATGTAAGTTCTGAATTCTTTGAGGGCCTTCACCAAGGCATATGCCTGCTTTTCCATGATGTCATACCTCAGTGGGGAGTCTCTCAAAGTCCTGCTATAATAGGCTATGGGCCTTTCAAAGTTCTGTTCATCTTTTTGCAACAAAACACCAACAATGGTGTGTTCTAAAGCAAAAGAAAAAAAGATAAAATCTTTTGCAAAATTTGGACTAGCCAACACTAGAGATTTGGTCAGTGCCACTTTAATATCTTCAGAAGACTTCCTATATTCATGAGTCCATTTTATCTCATTGCCTTTCCTGAGCATGTTAGTGATATACTTTATGGTTTCAACCAAGTTAGGGATAAACCTTCTCAAAAAATATACTTTTCCTAGGAAGGATTGTACCTCCTTCTTGCTCCTAGGTGTGCCAATCTTCAGAATTGCTTCCACTCTGTTGGGGTCTATCTTTATTCCTTCCTTTGAAATGATGTGTCCATGTAATTTTCCTTCTTTCATTCCAAAATTTGACTTTTTGGGACTTAATGAGATTCCAAACTTCCTACATTTATGAAAAACCCTTCTTAGATGTTTATGATGTTCATCATCAGAATATGAAAATATAGTGATATCATCTAAGTAAATAACAATAAACTTATCTTTCTCATCAACAAAGGCTATGTCCATGGCCCTTTGGAATGTTTCTCCTGCATT
Source organism: Picea engelmannii (assembly GCA_009831015.1). Taxonomy (NCBI): domain Eukaryota; kingdom Viridiplantae; phylum Streptophyta; class Pinopsida; order Pinales; family Pinaceae; genus Picea; species Picea engelmannii. The sequence continues at coordinate 197,957 of ML785631.1, read as the reverse complement.
CATAATCCCAAAAGACATTTTTTCATACACGAAGGTACCCCAAGGTGTTGTAAAAGATTTCTTCTCCTCGTCATCAGGATGGATCATGATTTGGTTGTATCCAGAGAAACCATCTATAATCCATGAATCAGATGAGGAATTAATTGCAACCAGAGCATGATGATTACCTTTCTTAGGAGAATGATCTTCTTCCTTCTGCTTCTTGACTCCCTCTGGAATGAAGTTTCCAAGGTTGTTCTGCTGAAATGCATATGCCATAAGATCGATCTGTTTCTTCATGCATGTGGATTCTTCATGATTCGGTTTATTGCAGTAAGTGCACTACTTTTCCTTCTTCTTCTTCTTCTTCGAATCTGAAGAGTCTCTAGAACCTGAAGAATCATTGAAGGGTTTGGAATATCCCTCCTTCCCATTATGTTTAGATGACCCTTTTCCATCATGCATGGTGAGTGCATGTGCTTTGGGACATTTCATGAGGCCCATCTGTATGAGTTTTGTCTGCTCTTGTGTAAGAGACTCAATGAACCGAGCCAACGTAGGAATTTTCCAATTTGTTCCAAAAAGACATCTGCCAGAATGGAAATTAGAGACATATACAATGTATTCTTTTCTAGCTTAGCCAAGATTGTTAGAATAAGTTGTTTCTCTTGTGTAGACTTGTCAATACCACATTCACCCAAGCTCAAAATCAAATATTTAAATTTAGTAAAGAAATCCTGTATATTATCAAAACTTTATGGTCTAAGGTATTCAAATCTACCTCAAGCATATGACCTCGCATCTCATCCTACTTTCCAAAGAGTTCTTCCAAGGTGGTCTAGATCTCGTTTGGATTCTTGCATGCGGAAACATGAAACCATAGATCAATGGAGATTAACTCAAGAAGTAGTCATGTGGCCTCATCCTTACGGTTCACCCATCTCATCTTCTCAATCGCTGATGTAGGTTCTGTTTCTGTTGCCATAGTCAAATTATACAGTCCTTTCCTTCTGAGTTGGAATTTTGCCTTGGGATTCCAATCAAAATAATTGTATGGTGTGAGGATTACCACCAAGTTTGACTGTATAATAGTTGTCCTATCCATCTCTCCCACTGTTTCTAAGAACCCCTAAAAATTTACTCTCAATCTGAAAGTGAAAAATTAAGAAATCACGGTAGAAAGGACACTTAAAGTGAAAATTCGTATCAGTTTCAAGAGATGATCTTTTGACTTACTTTCTGAGTAAACGGTGAGGAATCTCGCCAAACGGTTGAAAACCCACTTGTAGAATGGGTTGATTTACTTCCTTCATGAACCGTTTCCTCAAAAACTTAATATTTTGGGAGCAATCACTATAGAAACGTATGACCACAAATTCGTATCAATTTTAGGAGGCTATCTTCAAGCTTACTTTTGGAGCAAACAGTGAGGAATCTCGTCAAACGGTTGAAAACCCACTTGCAGAATGGGTCGATTTAATTTTTGAGCGGGCCATTTACTCAAAAACTTAATATTTTTGGGAGCAATAACTATAGAAAGGTACAACCATGGATTCGTATCATTTTCAGGAGGCTATCTTCCGGCTTACTTTCTGAGCAAACAGTGAGGAATTTTGCCAAACGGTTGAAAACCCACTTGCAAAATGGGTCGATTTACTTCTCCCACATGTCGTTTTTTCAAAAAATTAATATTTTTGGAGAAATCATTGCTGAAAGGTACGACTACGGATTTAGCTCGCCGAAACTCCAATTTTCCTTATTCTTTGGCTTGTCTGACTTGCTCCAAGTAGCATAGCTCTGACACCATGTCAGTGTTTCATGGAAACCTGCACAAGAGATCTAGCTAAAACATACACAGACAAATCTTATCAAGAAAAGGAAGAGAGATACACAGTGAACAATGCAAATCAATGTATATTATGATTTTATCAATGAGTGAGTGATCTTCACTCATATAGGAAATGACATCCTATAATTAGTAATGCATGCATACTAGTGATGGTATGAGATTAGAAAGTCTAAAATAGAACTAGTCAGTTAACTCCCACTGAACTAGTGTGCCAAAAATATAAATTTCTCCAACATTATGTTGTGCACTAGATGCATGATGAATCTCACCTATGAAGTCTAGGCCCCATTTCTAAAAAAGAGCTTCATCTTTTATTGGCACCAATGACATTCTTTTGAAGGAAGCTTTTGTTTACCTGCAAAAATATGACATTCTTTACAAGATCTTACCTTTGCATTCACTTCTGAAAATAACTTTGGTCAATAATAGCCCGCTCTCAAGATTTTGTATGTTGTGGCTCTCCATGCATGTTATCCTACACATATTCATTTTTGAAATTTATCTATGATCCCTTCAATCTCTTCCTCAACAACACATTTTAGAAAAATACCCAAAGGATCTTTCCAATAAATCTTTTCATTTATTATGCAATACATAATTGCTTGAAGTTTGAGAGACCTAGTTTTATTGGACTAAAATTAGATTGACATTCAAGGGTTTTCAAATAAAACACAATGTGTTTGTCCCAAGGAAACATAGAAAACTTGTCATGTACCTTTATCAGGGGTTGTTGGAATCTTCTTCTCTAAACTCTGTTAAAGGATGTTTTTCTATTTCTGAAATTTGATTTATTCCAAGAACTTTGCAATTTGATTTTTCTAAGTGCTTTGCTAAACCTTGGCCTTTAACCAATTTGTTTGTTTTATTTCAAGTTCATTCTCCTGAATGTTTCTATCCATTTGCCTCTTTTACCATCACCATCAGGTTGGTTTAGAATCTTTTTTACTGTACTACTAGGTACATATGCAATTATTCCGGAATGAAGAATATACACTCTAAAATATTTCAGAGCTTTAATCAATGCGTAAGTTTGTTTTTCCATGATGTTATATTTGAGTTCAGAGTCCCTTAAACTTTTGCTAAAGAATATGATTGCTTGTTCCTGATTGTATTCATTTCTTTGTAAAAGGACTGCAACAATTGTCTTATCAGAGGAAAAAGAAAATACAAGAAACTCCTTTGAATAGTCTGGACTTATTAAAACCGACACTTCTCCAAAGGATTTCTTAATTTGATCAAATGAATATTTGACCTCTGAAGACCATTTTAATTCATTATCCTTTTTAACATATCTGTCATATCCTTTTCTACTTCATCAAATTAGGAATGCATCTTCTTAGAAAGTTGATTTTTCCAAGAAAAGACTAAATATGTTTCTTGTTTCTAGGAACACCAATAACTTTAATTACTTCTACACACCGAGGGTCAATCTTCACTCCATATTTTGAAACAATATGTCCAAGTAACTTTCCTTCATGCATAGAAAAATGTGATTTCTTAGGATTTAGTGACAAACCATATTTTTTGAATTTAATAAAAGTTTGTCTAAGATGTTCTAAATGATCATCATCTAATTTGGAGAAAATTGTTAAATCATCTAAATAAAGAACAATATTTTTGTCTTTTTCTCCAACGAATGTTATGTCCATTTCCCTATGAAATGTTGCTCTTGCATTCATTATACCAAAGAGAATATTGTCATACATAAAGGTTCAATAAGGTGTAGTAAATGCAGTCAACTCCCTGTCCTTTTCATGCACAACAATCTAGTTATAGCTCTAAAAACCATTAATCATAGAGATAATATTAGTTCCTACTACCTTTTGTAACACATGATAAATTTTAGGAAGAGGATAAATATCCTTTAATGAAGATTTGTTAAGATTCCTAATATCAACATAGAGTCTTATTTCACCATTCTTATTTCTAACAGGTAGTAAATTTTCAACCTAAGAAGAATATATAAGCGGAACTCTGATCTTTGCATCTAATAACTTTTTCAGTTCCTTTTCAATGACTGAGAAAAAAATAGGATGTACCTGTCTTAGCTTCTATCTGAATGGATTATATCCCACCTTAAGTGGAATTCTATGTCGAATTATGCTGGTATCATAAGTCTTTTATCTCATATGTCCATGTAAATGCTTCAATAAATTGTTTAAACAAATCAACATACCTGGATTTCCAATTAGTAGGCATAAGTTTTGAGAGCTTGATATTCTTTAGTTCTTGTTCAGTACCAATGTTACAATCTTCTACCTCTTCAATTTGAGGATGAACAACATGTTTAACAACAACTTCATCTTTATCAAAAAGTTTCTCTAGAGGTACTAATCCTTTTGGAATCTGATTATTTCTCAATACCATCATTTTATGGTTAGCAATCATATTTTGAAATATTGAATTTGGATGACTGTTTTAATTAATTTGTTTATTATCTTTGTCATCTTCTTGATCAATATGAGTTGCAGAAAAATCATCAACCATTTCCGAATTTTTTTTGATCTATTGATCGTCTTCAAATACCTGCCAATGTTTGGTATTGTTAGGAATACAAAGTATGCACTTCATTTCCACTTCATATTTGAGATTTGGAACTTCAGGGGGGCTAAAATTACTTGTTGTTATTGCTAACAAATCAACTTGCTGATTTTCATGTCTTGGAATTATGTGGATATTGAAGGTTAAAAGAATTTTTCAATTAAATCCCAAGAAAAATTTCTATAGGATCTCATCCTAGCATGTTTGGCTTGATAAACCTTCTTTATTTGTCTAACAATTAATTTTGCATCATCATAGACAACAAGATTTCCAATTTTCATTTTTTTGGTTGTTTCTAAACCCTATATTGAGATGATGATGTCTCATTTTGGTTATAGTTATCATCTTCATTAAAATATGAATTAAATATCAAGGATCTCTCATATTCATATTGATTCACATGGATATCATAAAGGTCACCCTTCATCATATTCATTTCCTCATCAATATCTTCAAATTCCTCCTCCACAAGGTTATCAACTAGATTTTCATTTTTTATAGGTGCTTGTATGGGCCGATTCTCGTTTCTCCTTTCTCTTTGTAAAACTTGGGGATGGTTAAAAGGCCTTCTAAAATGATTTGTATTTCTATTATTAGGCCTTATTCTCTTAGTTTCCATTCTAGCCAGTTTATTTGATAAGTCTTTAATGATTCTGGACATTTCTTCAATTTTATCCTCTTGACTTTTATTAGTCCCCGATGTACCAACTTGTTCTTTTTATTTTCTTTTCTCTCGTTCTCCTAAGTCACTTCTAAATCTATCATTTCCTGAAGCAATTATATTAGATTTGATTTCTACAACATCATCTTGCATACCGATTACGGTAGTGGAATTTCTCTCTCTAAGCAATAAGGCAAAATATGGGTCAAAAGAGCCAACAAAAGTAACTTTTGCAGTTGGTTGTGAAGGCTTGACATCTGCAGGGATTTTATTATAAATTTTGTTAAATATTTTTATGAAATATGGAATACATTCATTATGTTTCTTTTTTAAACTCCCAAACTTAGTCAAAAAATATAAATGATCCTTCTTTTCACCCCATTGTCTGAGGAAAGTAGATTCCAATGCATCCCAATAATCAATGGAATTAGGAGGTAACCCGTTAGACCATGTCCTCACCTCACCTTTAAAAGTATGAACAAATATCCTCATATATACATCTTCATGCTCAAGACCTTGATTGTCTGTGAAATAATTGAAGGGTGATAAATGTTCTATAGTCTCATCTTCCCCATTAAATTTAGGCAAGAGTTTTAGATAATTGTCAAGACAATTGTACATGTTTCTAGAAATATTTAGTGGTGCATATCTAGTAGCTTCTTTATTGAAGACCCTAGGTGGAGGGGGTGGGGGTGGTTTCTTTTGTTGTGGTTTTTGTTGAGGGATATTTCCTGCCATCACTAGATGATCAATTAAAAACTGTGAACTCTTAGGAGTAAGTGGATTGAAGAATACTTTAAATTCTTCTTCTTCTAGAGGAACTTTTGGAAGGATCCTTGGAGAAATCACAAGGGGAATGTTTTGGTGAATTTGATGGAGAAGGATTTCGAGAGACTACATGATATTCATTAAGGGATAGTGCAATATAATGTTCAACAAATATTTCAATATATTCACTTAAAAGAATTGAAGATGGAACATTTGGAGAATTTGGAGGAGATTCCTTTGGGGAAATTGAAAAATAAAGTTCAGGGAACTTGTGGGAAAATATTTTAAAGAATTTTCTAGAGAAATAAAGATTTTACTTTTGATTTAGGATCTATGGAAGAAGATGGTTTAACAACATAAGGTATAGTAGAATGTGTTATAGGTATTTTCCTAGGTTTTCTATTAAGCAATAGTTTTTCTGGGTCTGCTACTAGTGTAGTCTTCTTTGGGTTTGGGTTAGCCCTATTGTTTTTCCTTCTTGATGCCTATATTGACAATGTGGAGTCTCCAAGTGAAATATTTATCCTTCATGACTCTTTTTCACCAATAAGAATTAGGTTTTCCTGACGTTCTACCCATGGAAAATAAATTTTCTTTAATTCAGTCCCTGACAACGACACCAAAAGAATGTTGTAACTCTTGAGATGTTTCTGGCTAGGAAACTATGCCAAGGAATCCATTTTACTTTGATCGATTTGATTGAATTTGTCTGTCCTAAAACCAAGTGTTTTGTTGATTTACTTTAGGCCTTAATTACTAATCTTTAATGCTTAGAGATCAAGATTTCATGGCACAATTTCTATTTTTTAGAAAATTAAATATTTTAATAAATGAAAGAAGAACTAAAAGAAACAAAACTTGAGAAAATCATACACTTGGGGTACTAAAAATTTTGCTAAATCAGATTCCCAAACATGATAATGGTCCACTAAATCCATAAAATTTTGGGTGGCTTGCTAGTGTAATTCAAAATAATCAAATGATAGAACCGGGTCAAAGATATATTTATCTCTATCGAATATATATTCTTCCTCAATAATTAACGTTTTATTGGATTTGGTTGATTTAGATTACTCCATTTTAAACAATGATTTAGGGACCTAACCCCTCACGTAGGTAGAATAATATATTCCGATGTAATAAAGGTCAATATTAATAAGGCCTAGCAATAAGGAAGAATAAGTCCAATGTAAGAAGACCTAATAGAAGCTTCCGCTTCTAGAAGGATCTTCCTCTAGATGGTTCTTTTGATAGACATATTTAGTATAAATAGGAGTCGAGGGTATGAGGACTTTTGTCTTGGATATTATTGTAATAGAGCTCTACTCTACTGGAGGTTGCCCCCTCAAAGAGGAAAGTGAACATTTCTCTCAGTAATCAAAGTGCTCTTTTTGGTGTTATTCTGGTATCATTTTGGTATTATTGTGGTGTTGTTATGGTTATATTGTTGTTCATCTGCCATTTCTAGCTATTTATTTCCATTCTGCATACTTTTTTGTATTTGGAATATTACAAGTGGTATCAGAGCACCTTCCTCAACAGAAAATTGTGGGTTATTTTTCTTCAGGGTAGAGACGTATTCCGACGTCTTTAAGCTACATAGATCTGTCGTTACGCGCATAAAACCATGGTCGAGGATTCATACATGAAGGAAATAGAAGTGGTACTTAAACACACATCTGTTGGCCCCTGTTGGTACCCCTTTGAGTGGTAGCACATCAGACAACACCTGTATATGGATCGACCTAGATTTCCTGAATCCCTCCATAGATAAACCGATCGACCACCTGATTGCTATAGTGCCACCAAGAAAAACACTTGGGAAGATACTCTCTAGTATCTGGGTAGTCGGGTAGTATGAATAAGGGCACGGTCTAGCCTCCTTAGTTGGTTCACTAATATATTGGGTCGAGTACTACTATTGGACCCCCCATGTATATCAAAGAGATATAGCACATGGAAAACCCTTGTCGTAGAACCCTTAAATACCTAACCTTTGGGGAATGAAACAAAAAATAAAATAGATAATATCTATTGGCGTGCAACTATGTCTCCTGCATTCGAGTTTCCAAATTACTACAAATTTATTCCTGATTAAGCATTTGGGCATTTCATCATTTCAGTATTCTTCATATCAGAGTATAACTCCGTTGGTGTAAAAAAAAAAAAAGTCTGGATCCTATTGGCACCATTATTTGAGACCTATTCGATTGGATTTCTTTCTTCTCCCTTATTACATTCATACCTATCATTTTTCAGCAAATTTTTTAACCCCACCCACCCCTTTTCGATTCCCTTGTCATCATGGCCCATACCCATAGCTAAGACTTGGAAGCTCGCTTCAATACCTTGCACTCTTATTTCACAGAGACCCAAAAAGAAGTGAGACAACTCAGTGCCAATATTTCCACCATCAATAGAAACATGCATTCCTCCATCACCAACTCAATTGAGGAACTCAAACAATACCTCAAACAAGACATTACTACCTAGCTTGAATCTTTCACTACGATGATCTGCACCAAGCTACATATCCCTGCAGATCCTCCCTTATCTGACCCACCTTTGCATACTGAAGGTGAAACTTCCTCTCATTCCCATAATTTTCAGCCCCATCACTTTCAACGTGACCTATGCCTTCCATGTGTGGATGTGACCAAATTTGATGGCTCAGATACCACTGGATGGGTAATTCAAATGGAATATTATTTCTCTTTGTACAAAATTACATGTGAGTTGGCCAAACTACGGTATGGTGTTCTCCATCTAGATCAGGAACATTGGCAATGGTGGCAGTGGAGAAAAATGCCCACCAAGGGTATGTTGCTTGGACACACTTTGTGGCAGAACTTTATGAATGCTTTGACACTGGCACCAACCATTTAGGCCATTTGACAAAGTTGAAACAATATGGCAGAGTGGAAGACTTTATAGCTGCTTTTGAGCGACTATATTTTCATACAGAGGGCATGTCTGATGATTTTTTTCGAGAATGTTTTATTAGTGGCCTCAAGGATGAGATTCGTTCCCATGTCCTCATGGCTTGGCCTCAGAGTTGGGTGGAGGATACTAAAAGAGATAAGGAAGCACAACATGTTGTATCTTCTCAAAACCAAAAACCTTCCTTTATTCCTCACACTAAACCAATAAATCCCACTCCTCCTTCTACTCCACTAAAGATCCAAAAATTGACCAGGGCTGAAATGAATGAACGCCAAATCAAAGGCCTTTGTTATAATTATGATGACAAATATTTTCCAGGACAAAAGTGTAAGGAACAAAATCCCTTTATGGCCATCTCGGAGGATGTTTCAGAAGAGGATGTTGAAGCTCCCATTGTGTTTGTGTAACATGAACCCACTGACATAACCCCTCCCTCAGACCCTCCCGAAGTAGAACCAGTAATTTCCCTAAATGATCTCACTAGCTTCTCTGCTCCCCAAAACTTCAAGCTAATTGGTTACATCAAGCATAGAAGGTCATCATTCTTGTTGATAGTGGAAGCAACCATAATTTTATTCATCACCACATTGCCCAAAAAACTAATTGCTATATCTGTGCAGTCAATAATTTCCAAATCATGATTGCCAATGGCGGGTCCATGAAATGTGGAGGGAGTTGTGAAAATGTGCATCTCCAAATTGGTGACTACCATCTGAAATATCATATGTTTGCTATCAACATGGGTAATTGTGACATTGTGTTGGGTGCATAATGGCTAAGGACTTTGGGTCCCATTTGCATGGATTTTAAGGAATTAACCATGTAATTCGACTAGGAGGGACAACAATATAAGTTCCAAGGCATCACCGCTAGTTCCCTAGAGATCATTAGTTCCCATCGCATGGAAAATATGCTCAAAAAAGGTCATTCTGGCGTTATTTCCCAACTCCATGCCATAAAAGCAACTGAGACACCCTCTGTGCTGCAGGACATCCAATCCATCCTCTCTAAACATCAAGTGGTTTTTTCCACTCCCTAGGGACTCCCGTCTTCCCATGGTGTTCATGATCATTCCATTCCCCTTGTCCCATAAAGCCTTCCTCCCAATATCCATCCCTATCGTCACCCATTTTCCCAAAAAAATGAAATTGAGAAAATGGTTCAAGAATTGCTCAAGGCAGGTGCTATTCGCCCTAGTACGAGCCCCTACTCTTCTCCTATGGTCATGGACCTTAATAAAGAAGGTTCTTGGTGCATGTGTCATGACTTCTGCACCCTCAACAAACTCACCATTAATGACAAATTTCCCATTCCTGTCATTGATGACCTCTTGGATGAATTGAGTGGTGCCCAATTCTTTACTAAACTTGATCTTTGTTATGGCTACCACCAGATCCATATGAAAGAGGTAGACATTCCTAAGACTTCCTTTAGAACTCATGAGGTCCATTATGAGTTTTTAGTCATGCCCTTTGGCTTGTGTAATTCTCCCTCCACTTTCCAAATCCTCATGAATCATGTCTTCCATCCCTTTCTCTGTCATTTTGTATTAGTTTTCTTTGATGATATCCTCATCTATAGCAAAACCTAGACAAACCATCTTTCTCATGTGGATCGAGTTCTCCATCTACTCTCTCAGCACCAACTTTTCCTAAAACAATCTAAATTTGCTTTTGGCGCCTCAGAAATCAAGTACTTGGGCATCTTGTTGGAAAGTACGATGTCAGAGTGGATCCTAAAAATATTTAAGCTATACAAGACTGGCCTCAGCCAAAGACTCTCAAAATATTGCGTGGATTTCTAGTCTTAATAGGTTATTATCACAAGTTTTTTAAGAGTTATGGAAATATTGTGGCACCTCTCACTACACTCCTTAAAAATAATTATTTCACTTGGACTCCAACAACTACTCAGGATTTTCAAACCTTGAATATGGCCATGTGAACCACTCTAGTCCTATCCCTTCCTGATTTCACAAAGACCTTTGTCCTGGAATGTGATTCTTTAGGGAAAGGAATTGGCACTGTCCTTATGCAAGAGGGTTGGCCTTTGGCCTTTACCAACAAACAATTGTCTGAGTGAAATTTGGGAAAATCAATATATGAAAAGGAAATGTTGGCTATTCTGCATGCCATTGATCTTTGGTGCTCTTATCTATTGGGGAAACACTTCCAAATTAAGATAGATCATCAAATCCTCAAGTATTTTTTGGAACAATGCATTTCCTCCCAGAGAAACAAAAATGGGTGACTAAGCTCTTTGGATATGATTATGAGATCATTTACAAGAAAGGCAAAGACAATGTGGTTGCGGATGCACTTTCTCGAAAATATGAAGATGAAGGGTCCCTTTTTTCTCTCTCCTTCATTGTACCAAATTAGCTCCAAGTTGTTCGCCAAGAAGGGCTACATGATCCCAAAAGTTCGCATCTGATACAACAATTGCAGTCCAATTCTCCAGTTTCCATAGGGTACTCTTGGCTCCAATATGAGCTTCGATACAGAGGCTGTTTTTATTTAAGTAAACATTCAAAACTTAAATCCACAGTACTTTCTGAGCTTCATGCTACACCCACAGCTGGGCACTCTAGGTTTACCAAAACCTATGACAGGGTCAAACGTTCTTTTTTCTGGGATGGTATGAAACATGACGTTTGTAATTTTGTGGTTGTTTGTGATGTGTGTCAACACAACAAGGGAGAAACAATCAAATCATCTGGCACACTACAACTGCTTCTGATTCCATCTGCTATTTGTCAGGATATCTCTATGGATTTTATTGTAGGCTTACCTAAATCGGGCAATAAATCATTCATCATGGTGATAGTTGATTGTCTTTCCAAGTATGCTCATTTATGGGCTCTTCAACACCCATTTACAACATCCACTATGGCTCAACTCTTCATGGATCAGGTCTTCAAGCTTCATGGCATGTCACATTCTATTGTTTCTGATCACGACCCAACTTTCACCAACAATTTTTGGCAAGAAATATTCAAGCTACAAGGCACCCAATTACATCTCAACACATCTTATCATCCCCAGACTGATGGTCAAACTGAAGTTGTCAACAAGTATTTAGAAACATATTTGAGGTGTTTTTCCTTGGAAAGGAAAAATCAGTGGGCTCAATGATTACCACTAGCTGAATCATGGTACAACACTTCGTACCATACAACTACCCGCATGACTCCTTTTAAAGTGGTATATGGACAAAATCCACCTTCAGTTCTCTCATATTTTCCAGGTGTCTCGAAGGTCCAGGCAGTTGACCAAACACTTACAGTTCAAGAGGTTATTCTCCGTACCCTCAAAGAGAATTTGGTCATGGCCCAAAATCGCACGAAGTAACAAACATATCAAGGTCGCTCTGAACATAATTTTGCAGAAGGGGATCATGTGTTTCTTCGACTGCAACCTTCCAAGAAAAATTCCCTCAAGGTTGACCATTGTCAGAAAATAACACCCAAATTTTATGGTCCTTATACTGTTCTCAAGCTTGTGGGACAGGTGGCCTATCAGTTAGCTTTGCCCAGTCATTATAAGCTCCATCCTATTTTTCATGTTTCCTTCTTAAAGGAGGTGATTGGAACTAAGTGCCAAACTCAAACCAAGCTTCCCGATTTGGACAAAGAAGGCTCCATTTGGCTACAACCACAAGCAGTTTTGGACCAACATGAGTGTCGTTTACATCAATGAAACATCAAGGAAGTGTTATTCAAGTGGAAATATACAACTCCAACAGATGCCACTTGGGAACCAACTACCATTCTGCAATAATTTCCACATCTCAAGCCTTTAGGACAAGGCTATTTTTAAGGGGGAGGACATGTTAGGGACCTAACCCCTCACATAGGTAGAATAATATATTTCGATGTAATAAATGCAAATATTAATAAGGCCTAGCAATAAGGAATAATAAGTCCAATGTAAGAATACCTAATAGAAGCTTCCGCTTCTAGAAGGATCTTCCTCTAGATGGTTCTTTTGATAGACATATTTAGTATAAATATGAGTCAAGGGTATGAGAACTTTTTTCTTGGATATTATTGTAATAGATCTCTGCTCTGCTAGAGGTTTCCTCCTGTAAGAGGCAAGTGAAAATTGCTCACAGTAATCAAAGTGCTCTTTCTAGTGTTATTCTGGTATCATTTTGGTATTATTGTGGTGTTGTTCTGGTTATATTGTTGTTCATCTGCCATTTCTAGCTATTTATTTTTGTTCTACATACTTTTTTATATCTGGAATATTACACTGTTACTGGTGTTTAAACTCTTCGTAAATCCAACATTAACCAATAATATTTCACCTTTACCCTTTTTTTAAAATGAAGCTTGAATACGTGGCGATTTAGGATTGGTGAAATAATGAATTAAAATATTAAAAATCAAATAAAATGTCTTTTCACCTTTTTCGCGCTTGTCGTCATCACATGGACATGCGTCAATCCAGGGTTGATTGTGGGGGTCTCAATTGATTTCACTAACCAAGGAGGGGGGTGGGGAGGAAAAGTTTTGAGTGCACGACATGTCACATGATTTATAACTCTGGTTAAGTTTCACGCCCCCCTACCCTTTGTTAAACATTGATCATGCTGGGGTGGGGNGGGCTGAAATTCATTATTGACCATCAATCAAAACTTTGATCATGCGATTGACCTGCGATATAAACATACACCTTTATCAAAATGAAATTTACAATGACCGATATAATATAATATAACTAAACTACAAAAAGAAAATAAACCACTTAAAACCTTTAATATAACTATACTAAAAATCAAAATCGATACCAAACTTTAATTTATGTGAAACTTATCACTATTTAAAATAATAATGGTTAAAGATAATTTAACTAATAAAACGTATCCTTAATTAAAATTTGTTGCTACAATTGTTTTTTACAAAAAATTAGAAAATGTTACAATAGACCTCACAATATTTTCATGAATTTTCATCATACCTAGGAGTTATTCTATCCTTCGTTTAACTAAAAAATTTGGTCAATCTTAGGTTGTTTCTCTAATGGCCATGTTTATGATATATGAAATTTCTTTTGTGGTCTTATCAATTTTTTACAAGTAGATCCATTCTTGCCTCTCACGATCCCAATTATGGGACCACTAGTATGTATGGCCTTCCTTTGTGAGTCACATCATTGTGGAACAATCCCCTTATAAAAATCCTTATATTGCCTCATTTTATTTCACTATAAATCCTCAACAATTACCACTATTCTCTATAGAGAGTTTATTGGCCTTAACATATCCCCTCTCTTCCAATAATGTGCCTCCCTTCTAGTTTCAAATATAGGCTGACTCTGTCATAAAACTGCCATTTAGTAGGAGTTCATATGTCTTTATCGACCATATTTCTTCAATATTGTTTTTTCAATTTTCTTTCTCTATTAGTCTTGTACATGATTCATTATTATTATCATAAGTTTTAAGTTACATCAAACCTTTCAAATACCCTACCTTTTCTTGATTCCACCTTTTAGTCCTTCCGGTGCCATTATCATGTGCTAAAATAACTTTCTGAATTGAACTGCAATAAATTGTTTCATTTTCGAATGAATGATCACTTCATTAATGTATTACAATATTCAAAGATGATCAATAATAAATTTACTCATATCATCTATCAAAATCATACCTTAGATTTGTGTAACGATAGTCCATTTCTTTTGCAATGTTAAAAAGGAAGTATATGCTACTTTCAATTATCTTATCAATTTTGTTATTGTATTGGCCAATCTCTCATTGGTAATTTCATTATTCATTATGGTAAATTATTTTGACCCTTCTGTTAACTCCTCAAATAAATTGGTGGATTTTATTTGCTGTTTAGGTGATAGGTTGTGATCTTAATTCGTTTTTGAGTTAAGATAGCTGCAAAACTTAAATTTTGGCTTTTGTCTTAGAAAATAATATGATCCATAAAGTCTTCTTTTCAAAATTTGCATAATTCACTTTCAACAACTAACGTGTGTCCAAAAGTTGAGCATTAGCTGTGGAAAGTGGTGACTTTCAGTAGCTAAGGAGCGCTTCTCATGAGTCTATGCGCTGTTGAAAGTGGTGAATTTCAAAAGGTCCAACAATCAGTTTCGCGGGTCGTGCGCTGTTGAAAGTGCATACTTTCCGCAGCTATGGAGCGGTCTTTACAAGGTTGTGCGCTGGTGAAAGTGAAAACTTTCCGCAGTTAAGGAGCAGTTCTTAAAAGGTCACGCGCCGAGGAAAGTGAATACTTTCTGCTGCTAACGGGGGTTTTCCACAGGGTGATGCGCTGGTGAAAGCGACAAGGATGAACAACGAACAGAGGCATTTTCCACGGGCCGTTGGTTGAAGAAAGCGGGAATCACGTGCGTGATATCCATGTCTAAAGGCAATGATGATATGATCACCCCACGTCAGGAAAATTCAAATCATGTGTTGATGAGAGTGGGTAATGATGGAAACTCAATTCTGCACGTCAGAATAGGATTGTGATGCGAATTCGACTCAGAAACTCACGCTCCATAATCATGGCATCAGGGATGTCAAGCTCGAATTCAGTAGTGCAGGTACATAGGATGTACTGCCGGCCTGATAAGCATCAAATCAAGTCGTTGTTTCCATATCATACCCTGTTCGCAGAAGTCTGTCAAAATTTCAAATGTTTTAAAAAACAGAGCCGACTCCTGAAGTGCTTTCAACAACGCAGAACCTCGGCTCGATCAACAGTTGCAGGGGTTACAAATTGTCAGGATCTTCGAGCTACAGAATGGTGAGAAAACGCAGTGGTGCTCTACTCAAGAGAGAGCTAGATAGCCTATCCTTTTTACAGACACACCCTGAAGTCCAGAGACATTTTTCAAATGCAGGGTGTATTGGTTTCGTTGAAAGATTGCAAATTGGTTGCCACCAGTCTACGACATAAGCTTTTTCCAAGACTTTCGATGGGAACAAAGCTCAGGTTGGGTCCATGGAAATTAGAGTGGATGAAGCTACTATTGCTGCAGCAACAAGCCTACCAAGAACCGGTCAGAGATGGTTTAAAACCACTTCTCCCAAAAATATGGATTTCAGAGCTTATTTGAAAGAGGGGTACAAACACAAGGCATGGAAAAAAGGTATGCTGGTTTCCTATCTAGAAGAAGAATGGCAGGAGCTGTTCAAAGGCATCCAACGGTACATTACCTCAGAGGGAAGGTATGATAAACTTATGATGTATCATTTCAAACTCCAGGACCATTTCATAGGCAAGACTCCCCTTAATTTACCTTTTTTCCTACATAAAAGTTTGACTAAGGTTTGCAAGAAGGTTAGGGCTCAACCCTTGAGCATAAAAAGTACTCTATGCCACTTCGGCCTCATAAAATTAATCATCCTGGAGGAATTGAAACAACAGGGAAGGAGATGGGATCATTTTTTTTATTCTGGGAAGGTTTTGAAACACAGACCCAGCTGGCAAATGAACCAGGGAAAGCTTCAAAGAAATAGTCTTCTCCTCAAAGTAGTTCAAGAAAAAGAAGGACCCTGCCAGGACCTCCAGAAGACAGAACTTCTGGAGTGAAGCCCCACAGGTCGAAGAAAAGGTTGAACTTTGAGCAGACTACAGAGAAAACCACATAGCAGACCACAAAGAAGATCATAGAGCGTCCTACAGAGCAGAGTACAGGGAAGAATATACTAAACTTTCCCTATTCAGATTCAGAGTCAGAGCAGCAAGATCAATGCCCTGTCACTGAGAATCCTGAGCAGACAACTGAGTGTGCACAAAACACCTTCACTCATATAGAAGAGGGAGAAACATCAAAAAGCTCCAAATCAAAGAAGTCTCAGAAGATCAAGCATCTCAAGGAGGTAATTGCCCAACAAGAGGTTTTGGAAAGGGTAATTAAAGAAAGGTATAAGAAGTTGTCTGAGAACTTCGAAAAAACCAATACCGCTTTTGAGAGATTGGCTAAGGAAAGTGTTAAAGAGAAGAAACGAAAGAAAAAACTCACCAAATATTACAATAGCCTGTGGTGGCTTGCCAAACGCCTTAAAAGGTAGATAAGAAGGTTAAAGAAAAAACATGGGGAAAAATCTCATCCAGATCTGAAGGTTCTCGCTCAAGTCGCCGTTAATATGCAAGGTGAGAAATCAGAAACACACTAAATTTTGATGAAATCAAAATTTTGGAGGTGAAAACTCATTTTGAGCGCAATCGGGGCTTTCACCAGTGCAAATCTATATTTTATGACCCGTTAGCTGTGGAAAGTGACGGCTTTCAAAAGCTAACCCGCGAAAAATTAAACGAATGTGCTGTTGAAAGCTGGAAAAGTGATTTTTGAAGCCAAGGACAGGATAGTTCATTCCAAATAGGTTTTGAAGGAGCTCCAGTGTATCAAGGGGCTATCAGATCGCATGCAAAGGGTTCAGCATTAGAAGTTCGAGATAATTTTTGCAACCACATGCAAAACCATTTCCTCAAAAATAGACCATGAACGTTGGGAGATCCAACTGTCAAGACAGGTGTCCTGCTATTCTTCACCACATTGCAGTTACCAGGAGATGAAGGAGGCATATGGTGAATTTTGGAGATTGAAGATAGTTTGAATTCTAAGTTTAGTTGTTAATACTTTACTTTCAAGTTGTTTAGATAGAATTGAATTGTTTTTATTAAATACAAATCCATGTTTTTAGGATCTATAAAACTGTTTGTAAGAGGCTATAAATGCCTATTTTTGATATGAAACAGGGGTTCGATTTTGGGTTCTACAGGCTGCTACTGTAATCAAAATACTTATTCTTAATATATGAAACATTTCAAGCTTCCTTCAATTGTGTTATCAGACTTTTTCTGTTCTGTTTTCTGATATCTTATGAGTGAAGGTTTTCTTTATTGGCGCTTATTCAATTCACATGTGACTGTCATCTCACTAGATGATTGATTAAGTTAAGAATCATAAGTTATTTTCCTTAGCTTTTAAACCCATTGTGCTTGTTTTATATGAGTATAATCTGGTTCAATAGCTATCTTCTCTTCCATTTAATCAAACCTTGTCTGATTGCATTTCTAGAAGGCCTTGTGATACTTGATATCTCTAGACAGTCTTAAACACACAGTCCAGTCCCTAGATATTCATCTTGATCCAAAAACCACATCAATTATTAAGAAAATATTTCCCAAAAAGAGTTAGTTACCAGGCATCTCCGACTTACAGCCTAGGAGAGTTTCCTGGAGTGATAACAAATTGGCGCCGTTGGCGGGGAGAGGAGATCGAAGCTCAGCTTCTCTGGGAGATGACATAGATCTAGTTCTTGATGATAGACAAGAAGTAGACACTATCAGGTTGTACATTTTCTATCTGGCGACTCCATTGAAACGAAGTGGCTCCAAAAAGAGCTCACACCAGGGCGAACCAAGAAGGCCCATTGACAACACCAGTTTTTGATCCCGAGAAGATCATCAGTAAGGGCAAAGATTTGCAAAGACAGGCTTCCAGATCTGCAAGGGCAGTTGATTCAGGTATTCAAACTGATACTCATCCTTCCATATCTAAAAAGCCTTTGGTTAAATTCCCTGTTGAAACTCAAAATTCTCAGGAAATTGAAAATTCATCTCAAGTTTCTAAGGTAGAAGAAACTTCATTTTCTTCTAATATTACTGATTTTGTTCTTGAGATTGACATTTCATCCCATCCAAAAGAAGTGAATATAAAATCCTCCAAACAGAAAGAAAATTCTTCTTCATCTTCTTTTGATTCATCACCCATCAAACCTTCGAAAGGTGTCTTATACACTCACACCAATCTGCCTGTTCTTGAAGAAATTCTCCATGATCTCTCCTCTAATGGTGAAGCGAATTTAGCGTTGTTGCTTGGTCAATTTTACAAAGCCTCTTATTTCTCACCGATTTCTGAACCTTCTGCTCAAGACGAAGTAAGACAACCATTCTATTCTAACTCAAGCAACTCATCTCCTCCATCATCTCCTACAAGTTCCTCGTCTGTATCAATCACCAAGACTACCATGGCTGTCCCTTTGACCAGGATGGAACAGATCTTGGCAAACAGATATGCCCCACTTGTATTGCCAAATCCCTTGTCTGCCATGCCAACAGGTGACTATTAGAAATATATGCCAAAGTTTACAGGAGCAGGGGAGTATACTGCTGAAGAACACATTGAAGCTTTTTATGCTTATGCAGAAAACATTAATATTTCATAAGAAGATGTGTGGACTAGATTTTTTTTTCAGAGTTTGGATGGCCAAGCCCGAAAATGGTTCAAAGAGCTACCAGCAAATTCGATCACTGGCATTGAACAATTAGATGAGGTATTCTTGAAGCATTGGGGAGAAAGAAGAGATCTGTTATACTACATTTCTGAGTTTGGAAATTTGAAGAGGGATGATGGAGAGTCGGTCTCGGACTTCATCAAGAGATTTAATAAAATGTTTGGTAAGATCCCTACAAAGATTAAACCAAGTGATGCATCGACAAAGATCACATTCTCTGCTGCCTTTGATTCAGAGTTTTGTCTTATTCTTAGAGAAATATGATCAACCACACTTTCTTTAATGCAAGATGCTGCCCTCGAGGTTGAGTCTAACATTACAGCATCTCAGAAGCTTAAAGGAAGGGATGAGAGGAAGAAGTATGCTGTTGAGTCCTCTTCTTCTTCTAGCAGTAAAATGGAAAAGATGGCGAAGATGTTAGGCAGTCTGACATCTGAAATGTCAAAGTTAAAGGTTCAGAATCAACAACCAACAAGGGAAAAAGAGCCAAATGCTTTTGCCCCCAGAAATCCAAATGCTTTTCCTTACAGAAGGAATAATCCACAAGTTCAGATCCTTCAAAGAGATAGAAATCCAGTTGATGATCAGAGGGTCAGACCACCTTTTCAAAATGCAGTATTAGATGAAGAGAAACAACCACCTCACGATGAAATCGAAGATGCAGACGATACAAACTGTTTTGGTGATGAAAATGATTCTTCATTTTTGACACAGGTAGACTATGAAGAAGCCCTGATGGACCAACAAATTCAAGAGGCAGGTGCTGAAGGAGTTTTCTACTTGACAGATGATCAGAAAGGTTACAACTTAAGGTCCAAGAAGAATGCTATTCCAAAAGCACCCATTGCTGCTCCTGTGGAGGACAAGGAAGATTCTTCTCCTGTGAAGAGTAAAGAGGTTGCTGCCAAGTAGCCTCCCGCTCCCGAAAAGAAGATCCCCCTTCCAGCAAAACAACTGAAGAAACAAACTCAGCCCCCTGCCAAGGAGCAAGCCAGTCTCAAAGCTCCTTCCCGTGAGGTAAAAGTTTCAGACAAGCCATCTTCCTCTTTCAATTTTGAATCAGAAATTCAAAAGGTTAAGATACCAATGCCTTTAACTAAACTCATGAAGAATGAAATCTTTAGATCAGCCATCCTGAAGTCTCTTGAGTCAAAAACCTCTCCATCAGATGATTTCGTTAACCTACAAGATGATCAGCCTAAAGTGACCATAGGGCCTATGATAGAGGACCGAGACGATTCTTGTCCACCATTTTACATATCCTTAAATGTCCATGACAAAATCCTTCACAATTGTTTGCTTGATTCTGGGGCATCACATAATCTTATTCCAAAGGCGGTGATGGATGAGCTTGGTCTCGAAGTCACCAAACCATATCAAGATCTTTTCTCCTTTGATTCTAGAAAAGTCAGATGTCTCGGCCTCATCAAAGACATGGTTATTAACCTTGCTCAACTTCCAATGAGAAGCATGGTTATGGACGTGGTGGTTGCTGATATTCCACCTAAGTTTGGACTTCTTTTGTCTCGTTCATGGGGAAAAAGATTAGGAGGTACATTGCAGATGGATCTGTCATATGCTACGATTCCGGTGTTTGGGGGGGAATTGAAAAGACTTTACAGGGAAAACCAGCTTGCTTACATCATCAGCGATGGAAATAATTCCGTCAATCATCCTATCTATGCTGTGGATACAGATTTTGGTTCATGCATCCTTCAGATTGATGATGGTCAATCAACTCCCATGCAGCTAGTGAAGCCTATGGAACAACAGTCTGAAAGTGAAGATATTTCAGTCTGGACTATGTACTTTGTTGGGGCCAGTACTAAGGATTCAGCAGCTGCTGGAGTAGTTCTGATCTCTCCCTCAAAGGAGACCATATCTTTGTCTTCAATCTCGACGTCAGAGCTACTAACAACATAGCAGAGTATGAGGCTCTGCTATTGGGATTAAATTCAGCCAAAGAGATGGGGATAAAAGGTTTGAAGGTTTTTCGAGATGCAGACCTCATTATACAACAGGTAAACAACACCTTTCAAGCTAAGCATGTCAGATTGAAGGCTTACAGAGACGAGGTATGGAAAGTGCGTGATTCTTTTTCTGTTTTTGAAATTTCATATATACCAAGAGATATGAATCAACTCGCTGATTCTCTTACTATTTCAGCCATCACATTCATTCCTCCCATGCCCCCTAAGCTCAGTTATGAGGTTGAATTAAAATACCGACCATCCTTACCTGACAATATCAAATATTGGAAAGTTTTTGAAGATGATGATGAACTCAACAAATTTCTCCAAGTGGTGGACGAATTTTCTGATTTACATATTGATCAGCAGAATCTAAATGAAGAAGAATCACAGAAACCCGAGCTAAGGAAAAAATTGGGTCAGCATGATATTGTTAAGCTACCCATCAATTATATACCTCAAGGTTTGGTGCCCTTAGAAAGGCTCTTTGATCAGAATGATGTTCCTTACAAGCCAAATAAAAAGGAGAAAGATCCAGCTGTTCACGAGCATAACATAGGAGGTAAAAGCCAACCCAAATTTATAAATTTGTCTTTCGAATTGATTGATGAACATAAATCCAAATACTGTAGTGTTTTGAAGGAGTTTTCTGATGTTTTTGCTTGGAAATATAGTGACCTAAATACCTACGACCCTGATATT
The DNA here is from genome assembly GCA_009831015.1 of Picea engelmannii. NCBI lineage: Eukaryota > Viridiplantae > Streptophyta > Pinopsida > Pinales > Pinaceae > Picea > Picea engelmannii. The sequence continues at coordinate 176,281 of ML785631.1, read as the reverse complement.
ATTCAGCATAAGATACCTCTTGAAAAAGACACTATTCCGTTCAAGCAAAAGATCAGGCCTATCAGCCCTCTTCTGCTGCCTGTGATTGAGAGAGAAATTAAAAAACTCCTCGATGCCAAGATCATAATTCCCTTGAGATACTCCAAATGGATTTCCAATCTGGTGATCGTAAGGAAGAAGAATGGTGAGGTCAGATTGTGTGTAGATTTTAGAAACCTAAACAAATGCTCTAAGAAAGACAACTATCCCCTCCCTAAGATGGAACACTTGTTGCAGAGGATTTCAGGGGCCAAGGTCATGTCTTTCCTTGATGGCTTTTCCGGTTACAATCAGATTTCTTTCCACTCTGATGACCAGGAGAAGACAACATTTACCACTCCTTGGGGTACCTTTATGTACGCCAAGATGCCATTCGGGCTAGTGAATGCCGGGGCCACATTCCAAAGGGCCATGGACATAGCCTTCGTGGGGGAAAAGGACAAGTTTGTTCTCATATACCTTGATGATATCACAGTGTATTCCAGCAACCATGAGGAGCATCTGAAACATTTGAGAAGAGTATTCTTAAAATGCAGGCAATTCGGGATCTCATTGAATCCCAAGAAATCCCAGTTTGCTTTAAGGAAGGGTAAGCTCTTAGGCCACATCGTCTCAGCAGAAGGTGTAATGATTGATCCAACACGAGTGGAGGCAATTCAAAAGCTATCCTTGCCAAGGTCCAAAAAGGACATTCAATCACTGCTAGCCCCGCACAAATACTTAACTATCACAAAAGGAAGGAACCCAAAGATTGTACATTAACAATGGACCCATAAACTCGCGCAGTCAACCCTCCTCAATGTAATGAAGATTCCTCATTTCGGGAGGCATCAGGAAGTGAATGCATGTGTCAGATTGTTGCTATCCTGCTACCACGGAGGATACTTATGGTTGGACCACTGCATCACTATGGATCCGATTCTGATCAATCAGATCACATGGATAAGCATGTAGGGCCCTGACCCATAGGAGTTTTACCCTGGAAAGACCGTAGATCGTACTCTCGCCCAACAAATAAAAGACACATATGGTGATGTAGAGAAGGGCACGCAAGGCTACAAGGTGGCCTCCATCGAGAATGAAACAATGTGCCTCGGTTTCCAGATGATCGCAGGGAAGTTAGTCCGCAAGAACAGATGCACACAGGTGACTGGATTTGTAGTTGACCTCACAGGGAAGTGCGCAGAGGGACTACAAATGAACTGGGTGAAGTACCTTGTAAATCAGCAAGAGCTTGACTTCAGAGAAGCGCAAGACCAAGGGTATGGATTCCACTTTAGTTGGTTTCTCATACTCATCGCTTTCATCGCCTGGGCGCTACTAGAAGGTGCCACTTTTCTGGATATCAAACCCTTCGAACCACTGGCCGTGAAGTTTTGTACACTGTGGTACTCCAACGACATGAATAAGTAGTGGCAATCCAATGCTGTCTTCCACGCTTATTACAACCAATTGAAGAATGAAATCTAGTCTACACTGCGCATCACACCAAACACACTTTATAGGTTTAGACATTTGATCAAATTCAGTGCAGACCGCCACTTCACCTATATCATAGCGCGCACTGATGAGCACAAACAACAACTCCAGTCATACAACAAGTTGACAGAAGAAGACTTGGAGCAGATTACCAAGGAATGGTCGGCGGACCTCCTTGTTCTAGTGGACCCCACAGAAATATCCGACGTGGAAAGCCCTGAAGCTATACTAGATACACTTGGATTGAGAAATACTAAGACGACTGCTGATGTTCAAGATATCCATAGTACATCCATGAAGACTACTTCGATATCATCTGCGCAGGGAGGTGATGGTGAAGAACTAGGTGGCACAAAGGTTGAGAAAAACAAAGGCGAGGTTACTCTGCCTAGAGAGGAGGAGGATCCCTTTAAGAAAAGGAAGGTCACCCCACCAAAGCCCTCATCTCGAAAGAAAACTAAGGCCACCCAGAATACGTTTATGACTACCCTCACATAGGATGACTTCAACTTCTTGATCGCTACACTGAATGATGCCTCACTAGAGATTGCAGGAAGGCAAGAAGTGAAGCAGGAGGAGATATTCATCCGACTCATGGGTGAACTTCAAGAAGTGCAGCAGGCACTCCAGTCGAGCTGAGCCATTTCTACTACGACCTTGACGATGGGAAAAACAAGAACAGACGATGAGCCCACCCAATTACACCAAATCATTGAGAAAGTCGAAGCTCACCTTCGACGAGCTCAAGAAGACACAATGCAAGCCACCCAAGATTTGGCACAAGTACAGAGCGCACTTACAATATAACAGAGGAAGGGAGAACATGAACAAATTTCCTTACAAGTGAAGTGGGAGGAGGAGAAAGAAAAGTTACAGCAGAGCAAGGACCAATTGCTAGCAGAGCAACTTGACATACATGAACAAGTTCACAAAGCACTTCGCTCTGTGACGATCATTGAAGTAAAAATTGAAGAACATGTCCCACAACAGGTGGCATAACTTGAAGAAGTAATCCAACAAATTCAGCAGTGCATTGCAGATCTGGAACTTCGTACCATGCCCGAGACTCCCCAAGAAGTAAGAGATCTAAGGGAGGCGACTACCTGTAACGCAGTTGACAGGTTAAAAACCTTGGCTTTGGAATGTAAGAAGCCGAGCGTTAGAAGCACCCAGACTTATGAGAACCTCACAGAGAACCCATAATTGCAGACATTAGAGGCACAACTCCAAGAAGCAAAGCAACATGTAGATACGCTACAGGCACATTTGAAGGCCTTGACCCCAGTTGAAAGAATGAAGCAATTTCTAGAACAACGCACCGCCCAACACCACGTACACATGTTGCAAATTAAAGTGATGGAAGTCTCTCAACGAATTCAACCACTCCAAGAGAAAGCATGCCAACTGTTCACTGAAATTGAGAGCCAGGAAACCGAGCTTGAACAAGTTGTCATCACTGCAAAACAACGCATGGAAGGACTAGTAAAAGATGTAGTGATCCAGGAGTTCACTGAGCAAGAGGCTGTTGCACTGCAGCAGGTCAAAGTAGCTCGGGCCAAGCTCAAGACATTCAAAGAGGAGTTGATCAGACCAGAGTGACTCAGGATGAGTCGCAAGTGAGTGTGGGGGCCTGTTGGCCCTTGACCAAGTTTTGAGGAACACTTGGTCATATTTGACATTTTTTTACTTCGACAGCCTGTCAAAGATGGAGCGCCAAGTGAAGTAGAAATCACAGGATCTCGACCCACTTTTGGGGCCCTTTTAGGGTTTTGGGTTAATGTAATAGGAAAGGGATGTCGACCCATGGGTTTTCCCATGTTTAGGTGTATTTTGTAAAGTATAAATAAGTAGCTAAGCAATGTAAGAGGGGGCGAGAAGATAAGCTAAGTGCTAGTAAAGGATTTGTGTATATTGTGTGACTGACTTGCAGAGCTGAGTGCAAGTGTTGTGAGTGCCGAGTGCACGGATTGTAAGAAGGATCTATGCTAGATCTACTCAGGGAAGGAGGATATGGCGAGGTGCGTGCAGATCTCCTGTCTTATGCAGAGTACAAGTGTGAGCTCTGTGCTGTAACTCGATTTAACAAAGCTAATAAAGAAGAAGAAGACTTTGTGGACGTAGCCCCAGGGTGGGGGTGAACCAGAGTAACTTTGTGTGTTGTGCTCGGTTATTCGACCTAATGTGTTGGTTTCTTTTCATGTGTTGTGCTTGATATGATTATGCTATGCGCTTTACTATGATATACTTAGTTAGATCCATTTTTCTTTGTGCTTATTAGATGTGTGGGTATAGATTTGACATATATGAAAGTGCTGAGTGCTAGACCTATTTTTCCATTTCTAAGTACTAACTTAACCTAGATCTAAGTGAATGCTGTGGTGTTCTGTGCCATATGCGGAGTGCCATGAGGGTTAAATACTGATGAATGATCTATGCTAAAGTGATTGCTAAGAGTAAGAATCACAGATCTGTGTCCTAGCTAAGGTTGCAGACACCTGAGTCTTGCAACCACCTCTGCCTCTACCTCGGGTGAGACTTCATCTGCTTCGCAGGTGTTGCCGAAAGGGCTGGTAGTTAGGGTTTTGTTGGTGTGCTGTTGAAGTGTTGAACCCTGGGTCTGCCCCTATGCCAATATGTGTCTTTGATCTATCACACTTAAACCAATTAATAGACGTAACCAATATTATAAGAACAACCATTATTCACAAAAATTCCATTAAATTAACAAAATCATAATTCAAATACAAATCTCCTCTTTCAACACTTATATGTTCCTTTTCCATATCAAGTAAGAAACACATAATCAAGTCAGTTATTCAACAAAGGATTGCATATTTTAGTATGGGGCACAAAATTCCCATCTGAACCTTATCTTGATCTATCACACACACACACACACACACACACACACACACACACA
>ML785631.1:117149-171526 GCA_009831015.1 Picea engelmannii | reverse complement strand
TTTCACCCGCCTGATACTATTAGGTTTTAATTAAATTTAATCAAGTGAAATTTCTCATATCAGTGGGTTGGTAGAACACTAGTCTAGTCCCAAGGAGTTCCTTTCTTTGCTAGCATCCTCTATCACCTTTATTCAAGGTTAATTGTTCCTTGTGGTGTAATATCCCTAGGCCGAATCCAATTGTAAATGTAAATACAAATGTACTTAAGCTGGTGAGCTGTTTGATATCATTTTTTGTATGCACCTTCCATGGTATAGTGCGCACATGTACTGCATAGTAGAATGATGAAGTGTGCACATTACAAGATTCCGTGCACAACAACTTAAGTGCGTGCGATTTTGAGGCCAGGGAGCCTTTGTGTATATGTTGTGTTTTATAGGCTGGTGAGCCAATTATTATAAGCTAGGAGGATTATGTTTGTATTAGGCCAGAGAGCCTATTTTTGTATATGTATTATCATTAATATAAAATACATCTCTGCATGCAGATCGAACACGATAAAAGAGTATGGGGGACTAAAATCCACTAGTTAGGGGAAAGGGGGGGATAAAAGTTAAGGAAAAGGGATAAGCTAGGGAGCTTAAGCCAAAAAGGAATATAATATTAATATTTCTTAAAGTATAAAGTATGGATAATTATTTTATCCTAAGTTCTAAAGATGGGGACAAGTGGGCCAAAGTAGCTCCCAACATGACAAGTGTCAATTGGAGGACATGCATACATATAGTTTGGACTTAGTTCATTTTCTGGCATTCCTTCCATTCAACAATTCCATGATTATTCACACACCCATTAAGCTATCCTCCGTACCTTCATGTCACTGTACTTGAACCTGTATCCATAACCATACCTGTTTGTGTACTTGGTTATCTTGGGGAGATAGACTGAAGAAGCGGGTTGTCAGGTCCGTGGGATATTGAAGAGGCGGGTTGTCAGGCCCATGAGAAATTTCTCTCTGGGTGAGGGATTTGCTAGGAATTGATTTCCTGAAGTTGCTAAACTACAACTATAGGGATCTGAGACTTCATGTCTAGTATGTTGTTGAAGCCCATAAAGGAAGTGGGTCAGCCGAAGGATTTTTGAGCAGAGAAGAGGCACATTTCCTGGGGTGGGACAGGCATGTGGGAAATGAGGGACTGTAGGCTGTTAGTTTGAGTTGGCACCTGTGACAGAGACTTTCCTATTGTATATGATCCTTTAGCCTAGTTAGGAATTCATTTACCTGGGTGGAGTTTAGTCCCATCTTAGGGGTGACCCACTGTTGAGAGTGATTGATCCAAAATAGGATCAAGGAGCTTGATGGGGCTTAGAAAGGCCTAAAAATAAAATTTCTCAGAATGGCTTCAAAATGGATGTGTGCATAGGCCTTGTCGATACAGACCCAACGCAACTTGAACGGGCTCAAGCGAACGTCGTATGCTCCTGATATCACATTCTGTTCATTTTTCCAAATAGGCAAAAAAATGCTGACTGTACCATCCATACAATGCCACGCGGAAGCTGGCTATACAGGTTGTACATCCATACAATTGACATGGAAACATAGTTGGTGCAGACGTGGCAGGGTTCCGTACAACTGATGTGGAAGGATGACTAGGCATACAGACTGATGACATGGCAGGTACAGGTGGACAACCTGGGAAGTGACACATGTCACCACTGCAAGGGTGACACATGGCACATCCGTATAGTGACACGTGGAACATCCGTATGTTGACACATGGTAGGGTACAACAATGAAAGGGAAGACAGGTGGCAGGGTACGACACTGACATGTGGACCAATAAACACTTGACACGTGGCATTAATGTTGAAAAATGGGGTGGTGCTATGTGGCTCAGACGTGGGATGCCACGTGGAACCTAGGCATTGGCTACTTTGGTTGATGGTAAAATTTTGTTGGAATTTTGGGGATTCGAACCGGAGACCTCCCATTGGGCTAATGCTTTGCGTAGGTCAGGCTAACCAACCCGCCTATGAGTGGTGCTTATTAATTATGGGGTTCCACTTGTATATAAACTTGGTATAGTATGGAATGGCGAAGAAATGGGGCTGGGGCCTAGCCCCCAACCCCCGATGAATATCCATACAACCAAACTCCATAAGACCCAGGCTACGGTTAGTTGGTTGGAGTGTGTTGTAAGGGATAGATCCAAAATATATGGGATGCTCCATGTGACCCAAACTGATAGGTACATTTAAGCGCGCATGGTTGTAGCTGGTATCAAGCCCACGGTTCCATTGGTTGCACCATACGACCAAAGATTTGTGGAGGAGGGGCCAACGCGTAGCCCCTAGGGGGTTGGTGCTTGGCCATATGAGCCATGTGACCTTGATTTGGGGGGAGTGCGCTAGGCCAAAGGGGCCTAGACCTTTATTTATGTAAAAATGGGTCTATAACTTTATAATAGTGGATTTGCAGTGATTTTTGGAGATTTTTGGCCTATTTTGGGGGATATTGGGCCCTTTTTGAGGCTAGATCTTGGGAGGAAGTTGAGAGATGGTTACCAACTCTAGATCTATATAAAAAAATCCTTCTTGAGGCCATGGGAGGACATTCAGAGCAGGTTTATGCTGAATATTTTCCAAGCCAAATCCATATTTATCGAGGGAAGCTGTTGAGGAGCATACCTTTGTGGGCCATTTCTGGGAGCTTCGGTCATCTGATTTAAGTGTCGTTTATTCTATTGGGTTCTAGATATTTGGTAGAACAATACCAAATCAGTTTTGTAACATTTTTGAATTGTTGTGATGTACTCATTGAGATTTGAACAAAAATTAGAAAGCCTCACCCACTGAGACAAAGGCCCAGAGACGTAGGCGAGATTGCTGAACTCCGTTATCACATTGGTGTTATGGTTTTCTATTGTTTTATGCTTCATTTAAGTTCTGTACATGTTCATATGGCTTATATATTTCTTCTATAACTTCTTCCTCTTTCTTAAAGCTTCTTAATTGGTTAATCAAAACATGCATAATAACTCAACCATAGTCGTGTAAAAGATCTTTTCGGATCAAGTGGTATCAAAGCTAGTTGATGTTTGGATTTGATTTTTGCATGTTAACCAGGGAAAAGATACTTTGTGGTGAAGGCAATCTTGTTGAAGAGAATCCATTGATTGAATTGAGAAAGAGAACTTCTCACAGCGAGAAGATGGCATCGGAAGAGGGACTTTCTCAAGATGAGAAAGAGTTTCGGAAAACTTTCTTTGCTATGTCGAAGATGATGAAAGTTTTGTATGAGGATTACTTGGAATGGAAATGACCGGTTCTTGGTGAATCTTCAAAGGGAAAAAGTGAAGAAGCAGAGGATCCTCCTCAGATTCCTCCTTCACCTCCATCATCACCTCCTTCTTCTCCTTCATCTTCAAGTTCAAGTTCTAAATCCAATGCAAAAAAACATGTTCATAAACATAAGAATGAAATGCCATTATTAAAACTTGATGTTAAATTCGAATTATCCATATATGATGGTTAATTTAATGCAGAGAGACTTGATAATTGGGTCAGAAAGATGGAGGTCTATTGCAGTGTGCCACCAATCAAGGATGAGGCCATACAAATCAAGTTGGCATCATTGAGACTTGCAGGTACAACACTCATCTGGTGGCAAAGAAAGTTGAAAAATAGAACACAACAAGTGGGTAATGTATTTCCATCATGGCAAAGTTTCATTTCTGCACTTAGAAAACAATTCTATCCTTTGGGTTATAAAGAGAAAGCACTATTTGAATGGAAAACTTTAAAACTAAGAAAAGGACAAACAATGCAAGAATACACCGATGGATTTCGTAAAATGGAATTGATGTTAGATATTCCTTTACATACCCAATAAACTCTTATGAAGTATATAGGAGGTTTACCTGCACATATTAGAAACATTGTATTCATGTTTGGACCCACTAACATTGATGAGGTTTTTGTTCAAGAGACATACATTGAAGCAAGGAAAACAAGTGTTGGTGTATAAGGGGAATCGTCTTCAAGGAAAGAGGACAAGAGGAAGTGGCATGGAAAGAAATCAAATGCAGTAACGAGAAAGGAAGAGAAGCCCTCTTGCAAGCATTGAAAGAAAGAGGGGCATGATGAGGACCGTTGTTGGAAGTTGCATCTCAAGAAGAGGGAAAAATGGTTCAAGGAAAAGAAAGGGAGGAAAATAGTTGCAGCGACAACATGACTGGAAAACTTGGGATCAGATTCAGGTGATGAATCTAAGGTCTCATTGGTTGGTATGAAATGTAAAATTGGTGAAGGAATTGATTGTTGAAGTAACTTGTTTTACATCAGGGTCATCACGAGGCACACTAAGGTTGATACTTTAATCGATAGTGGATCTCAATCTAACCTAATTTCCGAAGAATTGGTTAAGCAATTGGGGTTAAAAACACATATGCATCATAAGCCATACACACTTAAATGGATAAGCAATCATCATCAAATGCACATAACCAAGCAGTTCACATTAAAATTTTCTATTTCATCTAAGTATGTGGACGAGGTAACATGTGATGTAGTGCCATTAAGTGAATGTGAAATGGTCTTAGGTTGTCCATACTTATATGATCGTAAAACAATCTTCTACAGGACAAAGAATCAATATCAATTAAACAAAGAAGGTCAAGATTATGTGGTTCATGCTCATCATGTTAAGGAAAATAAAACTCTTCAAACAATGGAACAATTAAAGAAGGCAGTTCAAGCAAGCAAAAAACCAATAATTGTTTCAAGTGAAGTAATAGATCTTAAGCAAGAACAAGAGATGGTTGTGGAATGGAAAATCAATCACAGTTTGCTTCAAGATAAGCTCATGTCGTGCAAATATTACAAGTATATCAACTCATTTGCAATCGTATTTTTTATGCTATCATTAGTAATGTTGTCTACATGGATGATAGTGGCTTCAGTAAAATGTGACAGGGTTCAAATGGCTAACAATATGTTGTAAGTTGTCATGATTGTGTTACAGTTGATCTTGATGAGACAGGTGCACAGGAAAGAGTACAGAGATAGAGGACAAGCCGAGTGGCCTATCCCAAGCTTGTTGACTGGTCAGTAACCTTTTGGGGACCAAAAGGTACTTTAGTGGGGAGGTGTGATCTAGAATCAGATCCAGGAGCTTGATGGGGCTCAGAAAAGCCTAAAATTCAATGTTCTCATAATGGCTTAAAAATGGACATGTGCATAGGCCTCGTCGATACGAACCCAACACAACTTGAACGGACTCAAAAAAATGTTGTATGCTCCTGATATCACGTTCTGTTCATTTTTCCAAATAGGCAAAAAAATGCTGACTGCACAGTCCGTACAGTGCCACATGGAAGATGACTGTACAAGTCGTACGACTGTACAACTTATGTGGCAGCATAGTTGGCACAGACGTGGAAGGTTTTCATAAAAATGATGTGGTAGGCTGACTGGGCATGCAAAATGATGATGTGGTAGGTACAGGTGGACCAACCAGGAAGTGACATGTGTCACCATTGCAAGGGTGACACATGGCACATTCGTATGGTGACATGTGGCACATTCGTATGGTGACACATGGCATGATCGTATGGTGACACGTGGTAGGGTAAGATGCTGACAGGGTAGACAGGTGGCAGGGTACGATGTTGACACATGGACCAATCAATGCTTGACACGTGGCATCAAAGTTGAAAAATAGGGTGGTGCCACGTGGCCTGCCACGTGGCACCTAGGCATTGTCTACTTTGGTTGATGGTAAAATTTTGTTGGAATTTCAGGGATTCGAACCAGAGACCTCCCACCAGGCTAATGCCTTGCGTAGGTCAGGTTATCCAGACTGCCTAAGAGTGGTGCTTATTAACTATGGGGCACCACTTGTATATAAACTTGGTATAGTGTGGAATGGAAGAGAAATGGGGCTAGGGCCTAGCCCCCAACCCCTTGATTTGGGGGGCATGCGCCAGGCCAAAGGGGCTTCGTGGAAGGTCTGCACGTAGTTGGTGACATTCTTACCAAGATAAGTGTCAATTGTGTGATAAATTTACATGCTGCATTATTATTTACGTGTTTATTTTTATGGGTTTATCCTATGTATGGTTATAACTGTCTTTATATTTATGGGTATTGCCTGTATATGTTGCATGTATATGTTTACTGTTATTTCAGTATGAATCCGTGCATTTACATAATGCATTTGTTTGTTTATGTTTTATATATAAAGTTCCGCAAGAGTTCTGTGTATATGTTTTAAATGCATGCAGTTCGAAAAATTTATGTGGCATAGCTCAGTTGGATGCTAGGTATGTTACAGTATGTTGAGCAGAGAATAAAAACGTTCTTTGGAGTCGCATGGCTCGACATGGGTGGTCGGAGATGTTACAATATGGTATCAGAGCTTCAATTTTCAACACTAAGCCTGGATGGGCCGAACAAGTTGAGTTGAAGAGAAATTTCATAGAGGATTGATTTCAAAGTGGCCAAATTTCAAGTTACAGAGCGTCCATGGTAAAATTTATGAGCAACGACGCAGAATTGGGAAAAAGCCCTAATTTATGTTGTTAAATTCATGGGAAAATTGAGAAATTTGGCCAAGTGGTGAGATATTTCTGATTTAATATCTGTTCCAGAAAATTCGGACCTAGAATTGGTCGAATTTGAAGTTACAGTGAAGCCATAACAGATGGAGCGAAATTAGTTGATTAAAATTCTCAATTCGTGAATTGAGTTCGGGAAAAATTCGTTCCACAAATGTCAACCCACAATGATTTGTTGTTACAGAGGTTGAACTGGTGTTATCAGGGTGAAATAGAGAAATTTTCATAGTTGTAGAATGTCTATGGTAGAAATTGGGAAAAAGTTAAGGAAAAGCCCCAATTTCTGCAACATAATTCATGAGGAATTGATGCGCATAAACATGAATGTACGCAAGTGGGCGCACTAAAAATGCATGATGCACAGTAAAAATCTTGTGATATGTAAAAATTGGGCACTGCGTGGAAAAATATTGGTGTGCTGGTGCACGTGCTAATTTTTGGCACTGCACAAAAAAATGTTGGTGTGCGGGTGCGCGCACTAAATTTTGGTGTCGTGTGGAAAAATGTTGGTGTGCGGGTGCGCGCGCTAAATTTAGCATTGTGCGGTGTGAATACACATAATATGGTGTGCGCGATGTGCACACACATAATAATGGCACGCGTGGTGTGCAAAGTATTGGCAAAGCATAGAGGAGTTTGGTTGGTGTGCGCACGATGTGGGTATATGTTGTCGCGCAACAATTTAGTTAATGGTGCATGCAGAGTATTGGTGTGCGGTGGGGGCGTACTAAACTTTGGCATGGTGCAACACATAGAGTGAAATGCGTGTGGAATATCAGTGCGCGATACAAAAATTGTGCGCAATAGGTAATAGTGCAAGAACCACAACTGTGCATGGTGGATATTGGCGCACGACACAAAAGTAGTGCGCACCAGTTATTGACATGACATAGAAGTGATGCACAGTAGTTATAGGTGCGCGAAGCACGATTTACCTTGTGGTGTTTCCGCGCATGCTAAATATGGGTGTATAGATTGAATTTTGTGTGCGCAAATTCATTTGGAGGGTGAACAATAGCGAAAACCAATGAAATTCCACGACATTTTATACTATTTGAACGCCATCTTTTTGCAACGTGTTTTTGAGGCCCTTAAGAGCATTTTTAGGTACTCAAAAACCACAAGAACAAAATTTACCAAGGTACAATTTTTCTTTGTAGCTCAAATAAAAGAGGTCAGAGAGAGATTTCTAATGGTGTAAACCGTTCGTCAAACGAAGATTTTATGAGAAAGTTACAACACAAACAGTGGAGGGTAAATTTTAAGACCCAACTAACTTCAAAGAGCCATAACTTTCTGCTCCAGAATCAGATTGAGGTGTAAGAGTAGTCAATGGAAATCTATTGAAACAGAGAATACATTCCTAGAGATGAATTAAATTTTTGTTCATGTTAAAAATGTTTAAAATGGAAAATAAGGTACCTGTAGCATTCCCGACCAAAAAAAAAAACACGAATTGGACTAGAACTTCAACAGGTTGTAACTAGCATCCCATAAACCAGAAAAAGGTGAAACTTGGAAAGAGTGTCCATAATATGTATATGAAGAAACCCAATTTTTATCCTTTGAAAACTCCAATGGACTAGGTGCACAAATTCATAATTACTACGCAGAGTTGCACCAAGTTGAAGAGTGAACAAGAAAATTAATGGGAAATTTTCAAATAGCCATAACTTTCTGCTCAAGACTCAGAATTGAGCAAGGGAGAAGGCGTTGGAAAGGTATTGGATAGTAGAATATAAATATTCACCCAGAAAATTGATTTGGGTGTTCAATTTGCAAAGAAATCAGAAGAAATAATTCTGATATATTATTGAACTAGAATAGTTCATATTTTTCATGAGATTATTGAAATAATTAGCCTGACAAAGTTTTGTTGGCTGCACATTTTGTAGAGTTAACAACAACTAGATCAGATCAGGATTAACACAGAGTCTAGAGGAATGGAATATTCATAGTGGAATTACAACCAAGAATATGAGATCATAGGGATGGATGCCCATTTGGGCATTGAAGGAACAAACTCCAATGGAAATGGAGAAGGAAGGGATGAAAACATGAACATGGTAAAGACCATTAAAAATTTGCAGAAGGATGTCCAAATCCATAAATATGATAATGAAAGGCTTATGAGATCCAAGGAGAAACAAGAGGACTTAAACATGAAATTAATGAAGAGCTTGAACATAATAGAAAATAAATTGGATAAGGAGAGTGGCTCGAGCAAATCAAGAAGTCATAGGTCTCCTGATGAGAAAATAAGAACACAAACTGTTAGCATACATCACCATCACTCCTCGAGGAATTCCAATAAGAGAGCACACAAAAACTCAAGTCTATCCCCTGTCAGGAAGCATAAGAGGTATGGGGTGGATGAGCTACGAGGAGAAATGAACAAAATCAAACCTCCTACATTTGATGGTGAGCACAAGAAGGATGAAGATGCAGAGACATGGATGCTGGGCATGAGAAAGTATTTTCAATTACATAATTATTCATCTCATGTAGAAGGTAGAATTTCCACCTATCAACTCAAGGGAAATACATCCATGTGGTGGGATGATCTTGTGCAGGTGCAACACATTAAAAAGAAAATTGTTACTTGGAGGGAATTCAAAAAGTATTTTGAGAATAAATACTTGACTAGGAGATACTATGACAAGAAAATGAAAGAGTTATTTGAACTCAAACTTGGGAGTGTGACCATAGATGAATATGAGAGAAGGTTTTTAGAACTGTTGAAGTATGTCTCTTTCATCAAGGATGAGACAGTTAAGATTCAGAGGTATTTGAGTGGGTTGCCATCATTCATCAGTGAAAAAATATAGTATGATGATCCCAAGACATTGGAGGAGACCATAAGGTGAGATAAATGCCTATATGATCAACAAAAATCAAGGCCAACTTTCAAAAAATCTTGGGAAGACAAAAACAAATTCAAGATGGATCAGAGGAAGAAGGGAACTAAGCCACCATTCTTCAGAAATAATACTTAGGGACAACCAACTTCTAGAGAAACCAGAATGATTGAGACAGGGGGTCAAAGGCCAAGGCAACCACCTATTCAATGTTGGGGTTGTAAAGGAGATCACATGTTCAGAGATTGTCCCCAAAGAGGTGAAAAAGTGAGGATTGTTAGCAATGTACAACAAGATGAAACAATGGAGGGAATGGGCATAAATGTACCAAGGATCTATGCAGCGCTGGACAACAAGCAAGCAGAGTATCAGTCACATATGATTGAAGTGGAAGGTATGATCAACAACCAAACCATTTCTATTTTAATTGATTCAGGAGCTAGTCATAATTATATAGATCCTAAGATGGTGGAAATTTTTCATTTTCCAAGAAGAAAACATGGAAAATCTTGGTTGGTGTAGCTGACTATTGGATCCAAAAGAAAATTTAATGAAATGGTTAAGTCATCTGTTATGGACATGAATGGACTGAACACCAGGGCATATTTGAACATCTTTCCTTTAGGTTCCTATGACTGTCTAATTGGGATGGATTGGTTGGACCAACATCATGCTATCCTAGACTACCATAACAAGTCATTTACTTGCTTGGATGAGAATGAGAACCTAAGGAAAGTGCATGGAATTCCCAAGGCAATAACCATAAGAGAAATTTCAGAATTGCAGTTGAAGAAATGTTACAGAAAAGGGTGTCAAATATTTGCATCTCATATGGAAGAGACACCTAAGAATAAGATGCCAAATTTGGAAGATCATGTAGTCCTGGAAGATTTTGTAGATGTGTTAAAGGAGGTACCAGGACTTCCCCCAAACAGAGATATTGATTTCTCTATAAATTTAATGCCTGGAGCAACTCCAATGTCAAAGACTCCTTATAGAATGAGTACACCAGAGTTGAAAGAGTTGCAAATGCAACTTGAAGAACTTCTAAAGAAGGGGTATATATTCGTAGGTGTGTCACCTTGGGGTGCCCCAATATTTTTCATGAAGAAGAGATATGGGACATTAAGATTGTGCATTGATTTCATACAGTTGAATAAAGTGACCTTAAAGAACAAGTATCCTCTGCCAATGATTGATGATCTCTTTGATCAATTGAAGGATGAAAAAATATTTTCAAAGATAGATCTCAGGTCAGGATATCATCAGGTAAGGATTAAAGAGGAATATATCAACAAGACCTCCTTTAGGAAAAAGTATGGTCATTATGAGTTCACAGTGGTGCCATTTGGGTTGTTAAATGCACCAACTATTTTCATGTGCTTAATGAATGGTGTTTTCCAAGAATATTTAGACAAGTTTGTCATTGTCTTTTTAGATGAAATCCTTATATATTCTAAATCAGAAGAAGAGCATGAACATCATTTGAGGATGGTGTTGCAAGTATTAAGGGAACATCAGTTGTATGCTAAATTGAGCAAGTGCTCATTTTATCAGAAGCAAATTCATTATTTGGGGCACATCATTTCAAAGGATGGGATAACAGTGGCTCCTGAGAAGATAGAATCCATTAGAGAATGGTCAACGCCAAAGAATGTGACAGAGGTCAGATAATTCATGGGCCTTGTAGGCTACTATAGGAGATTTATTGAAGGATTCTCAAAGATTGCACACCCAATCACTTTCTTTCAAAATAAGGGTGTGAAGTTTCAATGGACATTGAATTGTGAAAATAATTTCCAACACTTGAAACAATTATTAACAAGTGCTCCAATACTAAGGATTGTAGACTCAAATGAAGACTTCATTGTATGCACATATGCATGTAAGGAAGGACTTGGTGGAGTTCTCAGTCAAAATGGGTTTGTTATATGTTATGAATCAAGGAAGTTGAAGGAACATGAAAGACACTATGCCACTCATGATTTGGAGTTGGCAGCCATAGTGCATGCCTTGAGGAAATAGAGACACTATCTCATGGGGAAAAGGTTTGAGCTAAGAACATACCATAATGGTCTGAAATATTTATTTGATCAACCAACTCTAAATACTGGGCAAAGCAGACAGTTAGAATTTCTAAGTGAATATGACTTTGATATAAAGAATATTAAGGGGAAAGAGAACAAAGTGGCTGACGCAATCAACAAAAGAGTGCATGGATTGCATGCTACAACCATTAGCATGTACCAATAAGATTTGAAGGAAAAAATTATAGAGGCTGCCAAACAGATTTGCAATACAAGGAATTAGTGGCAAAATTACAACAAGGTAATTTGCAGCATAAAATTGAAGAATACAAGATAGATAATGTTGAAATTCTCATGTACAGGGGCATAATTTATGTACCAAATTCCTAGGAATTGAAAAATATGATATTGAGGGAAATGCATAATGTACCTTATGCTGGGCACCCAGGTTATCAGAAAACTATTGCAGCTGTCAAGAGCCAATATTATTGGCTAAGAATGAAGAAAGAAGTTGCTGATTTTATTGCCAAATGTTTGGAATGTCAAAAGGTAAAGGCTGAACATAGACACCCAGCTGGGTTGCTACAACCATTACCCATTCCTGAGTGGAAATGGGAAGTTGTAACAATGGATTTCATCACCAAACTTCCCAGAACAAACAAACAACATGATTCTATCATGGTAGTGGTGGATAAGCTTACTAAAACTGCCTATTTTATTCCAGTTAAGTTCACTCACAAGGCATCGAACATTGCTGATGTTTATATGAGAGAAATTTCTTGATTACATGACATACCTAAGATAATTGTGTCTGACAGAGATCCAAAATTTACCTCAAATTTTTGGAAGGGATTATTTAATGGGCTTGGAACAAATTTGAATTTTAGCACAACTTATCATTTAGAATCAGATGGACAAATAGAGAGGGTGAATCAAGTGATTGAGGATATGTTGAGAATGTATGTGATGGATAAACCATCAAAATGGGAAGACTACCTACACTTTGTAGAGTTTTCTTATAACAATGGGTACAAAACATCTCTAAAGATGAGCCCATTTGAGACACTTAATGGGAGAAATTGCAACACACTGGTAACCTGGGATAACCCAATAGATAGAGAAGTGGTTGGGCCAGATTTACTCAGGGAAATGGAGGAGAAAATGTTGAAAATAAAATAAAATTTAAAGGCTGCCCAAGACAGACAAAAAAGTTATGCTGATAAGGGTAGAACTCATAGGGAATTTAAAGTGGGAGACCATGTATTATTGAAAGTGAAAGCCAACAAAAGTTCCCTGAAGTTGGGAAATTGTTCAAAGTTGGTAGCTCGCTATTGTGGGCCATTTGAAATCCTATAGAGGATTGGTCCAGTAGATTATATGATTGCATTTCCTGCATCTATGTCTGTTCATAAAGTATTCCATGTATCATTGCTCAAGAAATATATACCTAATGATAATCATGTTATTGATTGGAATGTGATTTAGGTGGAGCAATAAGGCACTTTCCAAGTGCATCTGATACACATTCTGGACCAGAAAATCAAACAACTACGAAATCAATCCATAGGGCTTGTAAAGGTCCAATGGAACTGGTGCGGTCCTGAGGATGCTACTTGGGAGCATGAGGATGCAATGCATGCATAATACCTGCATCTTTTTGGGGATTTTTGAAATTTTTGTTATATATGTGTACATAATGCACCGAGGATAGTGCATAAATAAGGGGAGGGGATTGTAATATCCCTAGGCCGAACCCAATTGTAAATGTAAATACAAATGCATTTAAGCTAGTGAGTTGTTTGATATCATTTTTTGTATGCACCTTCCATGGTATAGTGCACACATGTACTGCGTAGTAGAATGATGAAGTGTGCACATTCCAAGATACCACACACAACAACTTGAGTGCACGTAATTTTGAGGTCAGGGAGCCTTTCTGTATATGTTGTGTTTTATAGGCTGGTGAGCCAGTTATTATAAGATAGGAGGATTATGTTTGTATTAGACCAAAGAGCCTAGATGTTAAAGGCCAATGAGCCTATTTTTGTATATGTCTTATCATTAATATAAAATACATCGCTATGCGTAGACCGACCACGATAAAAGAGTACAGGGGACTAAACTCCACTAGTTAGGGGAAAGGGGGGGGCTAAAAGTTAAGGAAAAGGGATAAGATAGGGAGCTTAAGACAAAAATGAATATTATATTAATATTTCTTAAAGTATAAAGTATGGATAATTATTTTATCTTAAGTTCTAAAGATGGGGACAAGTGGGCCAAAGTAGCTCCCAACATGAAAAGTGTCAAGTTGGGGACATGCATACATATAGTTTGGACTTAGTTCATTTTCTGGCATTCCTTCCATCATTAAGCCATTCCATGATTATTCACACACCCATTGAACTATCCTCCATACCTTCATGTCACTGGACCTAAACCTGTATCCATAACCATACTTGTTTGTGTACCTGGTTAGCTTGGGGAGTTGGACTGAAGAAGTGGGTTGTCAGACCGGTGAGAAATTTCTCTTTGGGTGAGTGTTACCCTAAAACCCCTAACCTATTTTATAAATTTACTATCTAATAGTTCTATTACTAGCTTACTCCTCATTTAGAACATATACTACTGAATTGTTGGGAATTGAATTCCTAAAGGTGCTAAACTACAACTATAGGGCTATGAGACTTCCTATCCGGCTTATTGTTGAAGCCTAGAAAGGAAGTGGGGCAGTTGAAGGACTGTTGAGTGGAGAAGGGGCACACTTCCCGGGGTGGGACATACATGTGGGGAATGAGGGACTGTAGGCTGTTAGTTTGAGTTGGCACCTGTGACAAAGTCTTTCCTGTTGTCTATGATCCTTTATCTTGGTTAGGAATCCCTTTACCTGGGTGGAGTTTAGTCCAAGCTTGGGGGTGACCGATTGATGAGAGTGATGAGCAGTGTGGTTTAAGGTTGGGAGGTTCATGGAAGGTCTGCATGCAGTTGGTGATATTCTTACCAAGATAAGTGTCAATTGTGTGATAAATTTACATGCTGCATTATTATTTACGTGTTTATTTTTATGGGTTTATCTTATGTGTGGTTATAAATGAATTTATATTTATGGGTATTTCCTATATATGCTGCATGTGTATGTTTAATTCTATTTCAGTATGAATCCGTGCATTTACAGAATGCATTTGTCTGTTTACATTATATATATAAAGTTACACAAGAGTTCTGTGTGTATATGTTTTAATTGCATGCAGTTCGAAAAATTTACGTGGCATAACTCAGTTGGATGCTAGGTATGTTACAGTATGTTGAGCAGAGAATAAAAATGTTCTATGGAGTAGCATGGCTCGACATGGGTGACTGGGGATGTGATGTTACATATGGTACCCTATCTCCCTTCCTAACACAATATTAGTATCAATATCATATTCCAAGGGTTTGGTTGGGGTCCCTTTATGCCCCAACCTACAAGTATTCTTCACTCATGGAACACACACACACATTGTAATTGTATCAAAATCAAACAAAAACCTAGGAATGTTTGACGATAATTGTTCACCCCCATAATACTATAAAGTTTTAATAAAATCTAATCAAGTGAAATTTCTCACATTGTTGGGTTAGTTGACCCCTAGTTTAGGCCCAATGACTTCCTTTCTTTGCTAGTGTCCTTTATCACCTTTATTCTAGTTGAATTATTCCTTCTAGTACCCTTTCTCCTTTCCTAACATAATATTAGTATTAATATCATATGCCAAGGGTTTGGTTCGGGCCCCTTCAACCCCTAACCTACAAATATTCTTTACTCATGGGACACCCTTAGAAAATATGTATCAATTTGGCTGATGTAAGGTACCCTATCTAGGATTTATAACTCTACTGATCCATTTTCATCCAACATTCTTATTTTATACAACTCCAACCATTCTTATTTTAGTTTTTCAACCTTATCATTTTTCTTACTATCATATATGAGGACCGATTGTCCTTATATGAATTCATGTTTCTTTGTTCTACTATGATGATACCTTTTCATTCTTCATTCAATCATTATTAGTTGGAATTTTGACCATAACCTATATTCATCCAGTTTTTCCAATTCTTCTAGCATGTTTTGCATTTATATGTCATTTTCCCAACTTTCTTCCACTGTTATTCTTAAGGATAATACCTAGTATAACATTGTCATTATTGGTTATTTCCAAAATAATAATCTAAATGGTGTTTGTCTTGAACCATTCCTCCATGCTATCCTATAAGTCCAAAGTGTCGTGAGAAATATATTTTCCCGATCTGTCCTTCTTAAGCCACATTCATTTGTTGGCACTAAACTAGTATTTTGTTTATTCTCTCTACTTATCCATTTATCTATGGTAATATGGGCTATTTTTATTATGTACTATTTTAAAGGCATTCATCAAGTGTTTGATTATATTAGAAGTGAAATATGTTCCCTGATCTAATTTTATTTGAATTGGAAATCCAAACCTACATAGTATTTCCTCAAACAAAAATTTAGTCAATACTTCAGTTGTAGCTACCTTGGTAGATCTTGCTTCTACCCATTTTCTGAACAAGTCTATAGCTACAATATTGTGTTTGTATTGTGTCCCTTCTGCAGGTACAAATGGTTTTATAAAATCAATCCTATAGTATCTAGTGCTTTCATTTATAGTATGGGGTTTAGTTTATACTGGTCTTTTATTTGTGTCTTATTTCCTACCATTTGGCATTGTGTACACCTTTTACTTTTCTGAAGTAGTCTTTAAACAATGTGGGCCATTAGAGTCTTGCATATAAAATTTTAGGGATGCCATATTGAATGAAAAAAGTCCTATTGTGCCATGGTGTGTCTCATTTATCAAGTGATCTATTTCTATTGGTTGGACACATATTCTCATTATGCCATCCATACCTATCCTATACAACTTTCCAGACAAAATTTTGAATATTAATGCTTCCTGGATTAGGCTTCTTCATTGTGCCACACTTGTCCATGTTGCAATAAATAAAGTACATCTTCCAGATATCCCAATGCTACCTAAACTAGAAATAGATTGGCATAGGGGAAGTCTCCTTCCCCTTTTTTTCCTTCTTCCCCATTTTCTATCCTTGACAAGTGATTCGACCCCACATGAGATTTTCCTAGTTAAAAAAATCAAATTCATATTATTGAAATAACATTAGCGATATATTTATTCACCCCACTAAAATTGGTTTATTTACAATGTATTTTAATTCTTGGAGATCAATTTAAAAATTAAACTTGTTTGCTAACAAGTAATGTTGAAGCTTTTTTAAAGCATAGATAATACCTAAAGATTCTCTTTTGATGGTGTTGTAGTTTCTTTCCAATGTAGAGAGTCTTATGCTAGTGTAGTATATGGGGTATTCCATTTCTTTTTCCCCCGATTGTGTTATTTTGATATTTATTCCCAATGAGTCTACATGTACATGGAAAAAATTATTTCAATTGGGAAATATTAGGATTGTGTTGATGGGGAAGAAATTCCCTTCAACAAAAAGGGGCACTCCTTGGTACATGATCCCAATTAGACTATGCATCATTTGGTTTAGGAGACCCATCTGGATTTTGGCCCAGCTGCCATTACTGGTTATGAGGGGGATGGTTGGATGGTTTGTGAATGAGGATGTAGATTAAGGCTATTTAATTGCATAAATGAAATATACTCTATCATATCCTATCCTATCTAGGAGAAAAATATCATAACCAAATGAGTAGCTGAAATGAAACTAACTCTACAAATAACTTCACTCAAATATCTGTTATGAAGAAGCAACGTTAGACAACATATGCACATGAATACATAACCATAATAGTCTAGATCATATTATCGCTTACATTAAAAACTCATATTCTCAGGACAAAATATAAGAAAGAGTAGCCAAGTTGAAAGAAAAAATATCAATTAATTAAGAAAAGTATATAGGCAACAATATATTCTTACAACACATGTGAACAATAAATAATCTGCTAAAAAATAGTTAACAACAAGACACCATTTACAAGTAGTTCTTCTCTCTATCAAAACTAGCCCTGAGGGCTTCTCAATATTAGTTAACACGGTATTTTCTCCAAAAATAGTTTCGTGAGTGTATACAATGCTTGAAGAGCCCTTTCAAAATGGGCCTCTTCCTTTATTTATAGATATCCTAGAAAACTACTAAAAATTCTTATCCTCAAGAAGCAACTACAAAACCTTTCATATTCCCTCACTAGATATTTGACATGTATAAGAATGAGGATGAAGTTGAAAATGGTTGGAAAAAATCAAAATAGAATACAACTAACAACAAACCCGAATTTGCTATTTTGTCTCATTCATGTGCCTTTGTATCTGATGTAAGTTGTCCACACCTCGAATTGGATGAAGAGTGATATGACCCCGCAGTACAAAATTTCTTCAAGATATGCTTCATGTGAGGCTATGTTGTCACTGAGAGTCCTCATTTCTTTAGCCAAGGTGGCCTTGAATTCCTAGATCATAGTGTGGACCTTGGTGGGATGAACAAGGTGTTGTTCTATCAATTCAATTGTCTCCTTTGTAAAAACCTCAATTACCTCCCTTCTATGATTTGTGTTTTCTTAGATCTTCTCGAGGAGCTATTCCATAGTGTCATTTTTTCCAAGATCTTCGATGGAAGAAGGAGACATTTTTGTGCAAATCTTGCATTTTTTTATGGAGTTGTGTAAAAATCGTGAGCGAGCTGGTTGTTTCCATTTCTTATCTTTTCCCTACTTGCTAACACCAATCAATTGATGCATAATCAATATTTATTTCTATCTCTAAGGGGCAAGGAAGCTCAGTTGGAGCATCAATATTCTTGGAGATCCACCTATCCATGCTATATAATCCCTCTCGGATGGTGACCAACTGGGTGTTCTTGGCTTGTACACAACTGTGTTGTTCCATTATGCTAGTTGCCAATTGCTGGAATATGTTTAGATGGAAGTATATATCCATGATGGCTTCCTCTAGATATGCTTCAAATTTTTCTATGAATGCTTTGAATTCTTGCAAGTTTCCTACATCTATCCTCACTGGCCAAAGTTTTTCTTCTATTTCTCTGATCCTGACATATTTCTCCTAATTTTGGTGATACAATTTCTTAAGTTTCTTCTCCGTGGTTATGGTAAAGGCAGTGCCAAAAAATTCTATGAACAATGGATCTTGGATTTCATCCTCTGTTACAGTGTTCTCTATGACAAAGGATAATGGGTTTCCCCCTGTGACCAGAACCTTTTTGACTTGTTGTTTCGTGATGCGGCCAATGCCTTTGTCATACATGAACTTTTTCAAGTTCAACATTTTGCTTGGTTTATATGGAGTGCGAAGTCCTAATTCCATCCCACTAAATTGAGGCTGAATATTAGGGACTTCTTTTGATGACTGAGGAAGGTCGGTGTTCATTGGTGAAGCGTCATTGTTCAAAGCCTATTCATCTCTTTTCCATCGCTCTTCCTCCTCGGTTGATTTGGATGCAACTTCGTCTGCCACTCTTTGTTTTGTCATTGTCACTTTTGTTGCTACTTTCTCGGCTGTATATTTTGGTGATTCTCTTTATTATTCCACTGTTTTCTCGGCCAATGCCTTTGCTTCTTCTGCTGCTGCCACCGCTACTATTGTTGTTTCTGTCGCTGTTGCATCAGTTGTTTCCTATGCCTTAACTTCTTCAGTTTTTCTCCTTTTCTCAAAAACTTCCTCTTTCTTTTTATGAACTCTTTCCTTCTTTCTTATTTTCTTATCTGTTTTTGTTTCTTCCTCCTCGAATGATTTGAAGTTCATGGATGTTATTGTTGTAGAGGATTTTGATGCTTCATGTTCTTCTTCTTTCCTTTGTACTTCTTCACGTGCCTTCTCCTCATCGACAATCCTCCCTACGGGTTTGTCTTTTCGTTTGGAAATGACTTCATCATAAGTTTGTGCCTCATAGTGCACTTATTTTTCTTCCCAAACAATCGAAGTGTACTCCAAATTATGCTTGATCTAGATGAAATACTCAACCACCCATTTGGGGTCATGTCTTCTAAATATTTCTTCTCTGAAGTGATACAATAGAAATGTATCCACTTCGGCTTGATCTTGTTTAATATTCCTGAAAGAGTATGATATGATATATAATGGGAGTGGGGGCTAGATAGCCTTTTTGTAATGGTAGAGAGCTGCCTTGACTCCATGGATCACCATTTTATAGACAACCTCTTGAAGTATCAATTTGTCGGTCAAAAATCTTGGGAGTAGATGTGGAGTTTTGATAGCCTTGTATATCCTGATGTAAATCTCATGTTCCATTAGGTGCTAATCCCCAAGATTTCTGATTATTGCTAATGATTTATCCATCATGCATGGGGTTGGCATGCAGAAAAATGAACTCATACAAAGGTGTGAAGAAGTGATCACATATGTTATGGTATTTCATCCTGTACTTGTGCTCCTAGAGCACATTGCAGTAAATGTGTATGAAAGGGTCTGTCCATTTCCATGCCCAACCCATATTAGGATAGTGATGTGACACACACATAATATCCAATAGATACAATGACATGTGAAAACTTGGAAATGTCCCAAGCTTGGTCTCCTTAACAACTGTGATAGATTTTGTCAAACTTGTTGATATGATTTCAGCCCAATCAAAATTTGACTCTTCATATTCACAATAATGGGTCAAGTGCATTAAGCATAGAGTAAATGTAGAAGCATATTGCTCTCCATACATTCTTCACAACATCACCACCATATATTGGTAGGGAGTTCTTAGCGCAGTGGTTGGATACTCACTAGTAGACCCGTGCTTGAAATATTTGTTTGGATTGTACTATATCTTGAACATGTCTTCTTCTTTGTGATTGAACCTACTGAGAATTTCCTCATCCAACTTTCAGGTTATCTTTTCCAAGTGATAGTATTTTTCTAGATCAAACGCCTGGAATGACACTATGGGACCCCCCCTAGCGTTGAGTATGTATCTATTTTCCAAGTCCACATGCTTGAGAATCCAAACAATTTCATCTTCACAAGGAAGCAATGTAGCATGATCTGCCACCCTATGTAGCCTTGATCTCTGAATGTTCTTTAAAATTTGGAGTTTGTCTTGGTCATTAGCTTCCATTGGGAATTTCTGTATTTTGAACATATGAAAGACTTCACCCCATTTGAATGAATCTCCTATTTCTCTAGGAGTCTTGTTGTGTCATCATACATTGCCCTTAGGGAATCAAGCTCTTCTTCTTGTCTTCTTCCACTACCAAAAGCCTCTGTGACATGTGCCTTGCTTGTTATATTCTTTTGTAGAGAAATTTCTGAATCTGAAACATACAACCATAATGAGATAATAAAACCAATAATAAAGATGATGGAAAATTAAACATTAAACATCAATCCTTGTAAGCGTATAAGAAATGAGCATTTGAGTAGTGAATGAACATTTAAAACCAAATTATCTATGTGAATCTGTGTCGAGTACCCGAAGAATCACTTGTGTCAATGTTGGGAGGGAGATCATCATCTGAGGATGATAGGAGACATTATGAAGGTATGCAGGAGCTGGGCTTGGTTTTGGTCAGAAATAAGGTGAATTGGTGCCAAAGAGGTCAATTGACCTGATGGTATACTGAAGGAGTTGGTGGTAACTCTACTGGTTTAGATCAAATAAGTTCTTACAAAGGCTGTCGATGCATGAAACTTCATATCGAAGAAGTTAATGGCAAGATCATCGGTCTGTATCAGAGCAATTTGTAGGAACTCCATCGATAAGGTTGGATGAGTTCGCATCATTTTGATACAAGGATGAAGGAGAAGCATTCCTTTTATAGAGGCAACACATAATTAGAGTCGATCAAGGGAGTTAATAGTAGCACTATTGGTGCTATAAATAGCCTCATCGACAAGGATGTGTGGAAGTGCTCTGGTTTCATCAGAGACAAAGTTTTAAAATATTCTGATAAAACCAGGGAAGTCGGTGGCAAGGTATCCGGTCAAATCGGGAAGGCTGGTATAAAATCTCCCAATTGGAATGTTTTGATTACCTGTGGAATTGATGGGAATGCCTCTAGTATGAACCATAGGGTATGATACAAAGTCTGTCAATGGGGTTGTTTTAATTTTTGGACGAGTTTACAAGAAGTGCGATGGTCAAGAACTTAATGCATAGAAGAAGTTTCGGGTAACTATAGTATATCATCCTTAGATATAATGTATGGTTGTTAAAACAACCAAATAATACATAGCCATCCAAGTATTCCTCCAATTATTTGGAAATGAATTTTTTAAATATCTCCATAATAATTCTTGAGAAACATGTTAGTTATTTACTAACCCAAAATGAATGATTTGATATGTAAAATATCCCCATTTTGTCACAAATGTAGTCAGGGATTGGCCTTTATCTCTTATGGACACCTAATTGTATCTTGAGTGCTTATCTAGGAATGAGTAAATTTCCTTACCTGCAACTACTTCTAGGACTTCTTTGAAAAACCGTGCTAGAAAGGGGTCTTTAACTGTTATCCTATTTAATCTTCTAAAGTCCATATAGATCCTAAGTTTTCCATTTTTATTCTTGACTACCACAATGGGTGATATCCATTCACTTTTATTTACTTCATAGATGACTCTAGCTTTGAGTAGTTTGTTCAGATCATCTTGATATTTTTCCTTATATCAAGGGTTCATTTTGTAGAGGCATTGTCTAACTGGTTTTTCATAGGTTATAGCTCTATCTTAAATTATTTGAATTCCTTAGGTATCCCTTTTAGATCATGGTAGTTGTATGAAAATAAATCCACTCAATCTTGGAATAATGAAATCACTTGATCTGTGACAATCTTGGCATCCTAGTAACTTCTTATTTCCAAGTATTAGGGTTCTTCCCCTTGCTTTGCTATGTTTACCTTTGATGTCCTATATAATACCTAAATTTGTAGATATTCTAGTGTTGTATTGATTCTTTTTGAACCAAACCACTCTTTCATGTATTTTTCAACAATCTATTGTTCTTATTGTTCTATATATATTGCAAACACCAACCTTTCATTGTGCTATAGGTTAATCTCCTTCATGAACCAGTGCATTTTTCCTAGAATTTTTTATTATAGGGTTGGGTTTTCATTAGTTGTTCCTTTATCTATGTCTTCCTGCAAATTTTTCTATAATGTAATCCAATTCGTCTTTTCCCTTCTTTTTATTTATGGAAATACCACTTATATGAAAATCCATCTATGAATCCTGGTGGGATGTGGATGGATACCTCATTGGGGTTTCCATTGTCTTACACATGCTTTTGTTTGATATGTAGTAGCCCTTGTAGGTGATGCAATCTAATTACCCCATAGTAACCATGATATTTCTTTCCTTTCATTTTTTGAAATTGATATATGAACAATGTTCTCACTTGTTCCGATGTGATGCCCAAGGATGATACAAAATGTGTCATCCAAAATTGGAAAGGTATTTTTCCAAGTGTCTTTGGTAATTGTTGTATTGTCTCTTCATCTAATTATAATTTAATTTTCCTTTCAAACTTCTTTATATGCTTATTCAGGTCGTTTCCATCCTCATAGATTTCTATTGTCTCTAGGGATTCAATCTTGAATATATTTTTTGATATAATCAGGGAATAATTGTTAATGCGATTTTGTTGAATATTCATTTTACAAGTATTTAGCTTTGTTTCCCTTCATTTTTCATTCCACATGTGGAGTGTAGATTCAACCATGTTCATAACCATCTATTGAAACTTGATCTACAACCTACATTCCACATTCAGAGTCTAGAGTGAGAGTAGTTACCATGATTCCTTGTGTCCAAATTTGTATTCTGCATTTTGCATGAGGAGTGTAGAGTGCAGGTGATTTCCATTTTTTTAATATCAAAATTTATCTTCCATTTTTTTTATCCCACACGTGAGAGTGTACAATGTGAATACCCTTTCCTCTTTGAGTTTTCTTCTCCCATGTTTCACATGCATGTAGTGTCCCCACTACATAACCCATAAAAGTTTCTAATATCAATAAAACTAAATGCCTATACACTATTTCTAAAACACGAGTGAAACAATTTATATGCATACACAACAACATATATTTTCTTATAAATCAAAGTTTATACACAACAAAAAAAACCCATAAATAAATTGACAAACAAAGATAAAAACACTTATCTTTTGAACAACAAGTGAGCAATTGACTGCAAGGGACATACGTTACTCCCAACCATGGATTTTCTGCTCCAAATATCAACAACAAATCACCCTCGAGTTGGGGTTATGATTCCACAAAAGAGGGTGTCTCTTTGACAACCTGATTCACTACCACAACCAACTAGTTTTCTCACAACTTTATCAACCCTTCAACTCTCTTCCCCTCAACCTATGCAACCCAAGGAATTGGGATCACCCGTAATTGCACACAGTCCCTTGGAAATTCCCTCTTCCCTCCAGGGCTCCAACACAAGGTTGGCTAGAAACATATAATGTTTTTGACTCCAAGGATGCTAGCTACCCTAAGAAAAATAAAAAAACAACCCATTGTTCAAGGGAAATTCACTCACACAAAAATCTGCCTCTCTACAAGACTAACAAACCACTTCTTCTTTCAAAAACAAATCCAACAATATTCCCACAATACCTACTATGACTTCCCTCAAGATCTAATTCTCTCCACTCCCTTGTTTCTCCAAAATATGCATGTAAAAACTTCCTACAAATGGCCACTCAAATTTGAATTTTACCCATGAGAGTTGACTCACATTCCCCAAGGTTGATTATACTTATCCCCCATGCTATCATAACTATGGGATGTGAATTTTCCCACCAACCCTCTTACATGTGTTTAATGATTTGGCTCCCATACAATCAAAAGGAAATTAGAAGGTTCACTCAAAGTATTAATTTTAGGAAAGTGGGTTGGAATTAATACCCATGTATAGTTCCCCCCTATTGGCCCTTGACCAAGTTTTGAGGATCATTGGTCATGTTTGACCTACTTTTGGGACTTTGACACGCTGTCGAAGATGGAGCACAAATCGAAGCAGAGATCGTGGGATCTTGGCCCCTTTTTAGGGCTTTTTGGGTTTTGAGATTATGTAATAGGAATGGGGATGTCGGCCCATGGGTTTACCCATGTTTAGGCCCATTTTGTAATGTATAAATAGATAGCTAGGTGATGTAAGAAGAGGCCAGTGGGCAGAGTGTGCTAATTGCTAGAGTTCGATCTATCTAATCGAAGGAGGGGAAAGTATGTGATGCTAAGTGCTAAGTGTTAATTGCTAAGAGCAAGTGGTAATTGTAGATTGTGAGACTTGCAGAGCTAAGTGCAAGTGATTGTAAGAGACTGTGGAAGGATTTATGATGTACTTCAGGGAAGGAGCATCTAACGAGGTGCGCAGTTCTCCTGTCCTCTGTGAAGTAATATATCATGGCTCTGTGTATGTAGAATATTGACAGAAAGAAATAAATAAGAAGAGTTGGTGGATGTAGCCCCAGGGTGGGGGTGAACCACATATATCCTGCGTTGTGATTGCTATGTGCTTTATGGTTGTTCTCTTGTCTATGTGATTGAATGCTTAGTGCACTGATGTATTCTTAGAAGGATCTAATATGGTAGATTAGTACTGAATAATGTGAATAAATGCTAGATCTGTTCTATGTTGGTATGCTTAGTACTTGAATCTATTGGGTTTGTATAAATACTGCGCTGATCTATTGTTAGTGTTTAGTTGCGTTGAAACTAAGGCTGAATATTAACGAACTATAACCGCTAAGTGCTTTGTTAGAGTGTTGTAATCACATATCTGTGTCCCAGCTAAGGTTGCAGACACTGGAGTCCTGCAACCACCCCTGCCTCTACCTCAGGTGAGACTTAATATTCTTCGTAGGTGTTGCTGAAAGGGCCGATAGTTAGGGTTTTGTTGGTGTGTTGTTGTAGCATTGAACCCTGGGTCTTCCCCTGTGCCAACAAATGGTTCCATTGTCGGTACCTGAAACTATGATTGCTGGGAACTGAAGGAAAGAAAGAAAGCTATGTGCATATATCTGTTTCCCTAGTGCGCAGTATTCTACTTGACCTATAAAGATCTGTGCTAAGAAGAGAATTCAGATCCAAAGAAAAGAGGTAAGATATCGAAGCTTTGTGCTCTGATAAAGGTAAGAATAGTGAAAAGTTTTAGATCTGGAAGCTTTGTGCTCTGCTGAAAGTAAGATTAGTGGAAATTTTTGTTTCAATAATATGGATCTAGGTATGTTCGATAAATGTTATCCTAGTCTGAAAACTAGGGTACAACTAGAAGACAGAAGGTTTGATATGATTAGATCTGATAGAAATAATGAAAGATATGTTATTCCTATGCATATAAAGAATGTTTGGACTAACAAATGGATGCAGGATCCTAGAAAGAATTTTTTGCAGGTTAGCTACTATGATCTTAGTGCGCAGTACATGAAACAATGGGGATCATTTAATAAAAAAAGAGGATTAACCGTTTGTTACAGTTGTAGAAGACTGGGACATCTTGCTAAGGAATGCCCTAGAAAAAGACCTAGTTGTCTTTGTTGTAAATCTATGGACCATGAAGTTTTAGATTTCCCTAGAATGATTGCTAAGATTGACAGAATGAATATGAGACAAGAAAACCTTGAGGAAGGTCATGAAATCGAGACCATGGAAGAACCCTAGACATAATCAGAGATTGTACTACTGCAAATGAAAGAAACCCTAAATGATCACATAGATATCAAATTATCAGAGATCTTCAAAGAAAAATAATGCATAGAAGCAAGAATAGGAGAGTTTGACATAGACTATGTTCTGGATGAGGAAACATAGGTAAATATCATGACATAAAGAACTTGGGAAGCTTTAGGAAATCCTAATATGATTCCTTCATTGGGAGGAATAGGATTATTCAAGGGAAAGCTGATAACCTTATGTGGAATACTCACACAGGTATCTATGAGTGCTCATGGAGCTTTGACAAAAGAAGATTTTGAGGTTGTTAGATTCATTGAGAACAATGCTCCATTTACTATGTTATTAGGAAAAACCTGGATTGAGAAAGATCAGACTAGAAGAAAAGAAGAGGAGGCCCTAGAACAAAAAAAGTAGGAATTAAAATACTTCATGATTAGGAGGATAAAAAAGTTGATTGCAAAATGGGATAATGGATCGAAGCTACTGAAAACCAGAAACTTGGATCACGAAGTTGAAAGAATGCAAGAGAATTCACAGACGAGTAGATCACCTACCCCAGATAGAGAAGCAATATTACTCTCTAATCCTATGAAAAAATCTCAACAACGCGAAGCTTCTATGCCAAAAGAAGATAATCAGAATGGAAAGAGGAATACCGAGACAAAGATCATTGAGAAGAAGGCTAGAAAACTCAGTAAGAAGAGAAAAAAAGTCGAAAAGTTACAGAAGGGCCCAGAGCAAACTTCGTGGAAGGAAGATTTGCAAAATTGGAACTTCGTCGGGATATTAGAACAACGCCCCATGGAACTTCACCATGGAGAAGCGATATGACCATTGGAAGCATTATAACCATTGGACCGATGTTTCAGAACAATTAGAACAACAGTTATGACTAGAAAACTCACCATCGGACCGTTGGTACCGCGCTGCAACGAACAAAACTGCATTGATGGAAAGCTTCTGATCCATTGGAGAGATCTGTTACATCGTGTCTAATTAGTCCGTCGACTGTTGCACCATAACACTTTTGAAATTTTTATCAGAGCTAACAAGAGAACCCATTGCTACCACACTGTGCTTAGTAAGATCAACACTGATTCTATTGCTTTGAGCACTCATCCATCCACCCGAGTTTTCCGATCAAGAACGTGCATGTCAGACGAGCTCAACACTGTGGAGAAGTCAGTTGAGGAAGTTTTAATTGATATGATGGTCGAGAGAGTGATGTCCACAGGAATTCAATCTTCATCGACGCGATGAGTGCAAGCCTCTCCGTTGACTCCTCGCGGATTCAGACCACCCCGACTGGCAGTAGAGAAGAGAACCAAGCAAAGAGATGATCTAGCAAATGCGAAGTTAATCCTGACCATCTTACCCGACTACATCCTGCCTCTGGCCGACGCGGTGAGTCGTGACAGTGTCCTGAGGGACTTTGATTACACCATGGTTACTGCGTACCTCCTGAAGAGGATACATGCAGTCAGAACGTAACAAGATAAGATCGCGACGTTGAATTTCAACGACTTCAACCTAGGTGACTGCAAGAATTACAACATGATTTCTACTTACAAGTATCTAACCAGGACGAAGGGGAAGAGCTTGAAAATAATCCCGTAGCCTTGGACTATGAACCTTGCGCAGTCCACCCTCTTGAACGTGATGAAGATCCCACACTTTGGAAGGCACCACGAGGTTAACGCGTGTGTTAAGATCCTGCTCTTGTGCTACCATGGTGGCTACCTATGGCTATATAGACACATCACAATCGATCTGACACTGATCCATAGGATCACCGAATTGAGCATGCAAAGACCTGACCCACAAGACTTCTACCCAGGGAAGGATTCCGATCGCGCCATGGCACAAAGAATTAAGGACACTTACGACGATGTAGAAAAGGGAACGCGAGGCTACAAGGTAGCTTCCATCCAGAATGGCGTAGTGTGCCTGACCTGCTAGCTGATCGTAGGGAAGCTAGTGAGGAAGAACTGACCTACTCAACTCACAGGATTCGTTTTTGAAATAGCCTAGAAATGTGTAGAAGGAGTCCAGATGAACTGGGAGAAGTACTTGGTCAACTAGCTGGAATTAGACTACCGTGAAGCTCAGGATTAGGGATATGAGTTCCACTTTGGCTGGATCCTGATCCTCATTGCATTTACCACTTGGGAAATGATAGAAGGTGTGACCTTCCCAAACATTGAGCCATTCGAGTCGCTCGCTACGAAGTTCACCATGCTTTGGTACTCGAGCAATATGGGAAAATAGTGGTAGTTGAACGCGATATTTCGTACCTATTATCTACAACTGAAGAGGGCTATCAAAGATGTCCCTTGCATGATGCCGGACACCCTACATCGGTTTCGATCCCTCATGAAGTTCTGCGTAGATCGACACTTCATTTATATCACCGCGCACACATATGAGCATAAAGAAGAGCTTCAATCATACTAAAAGATCACAAAGGAGGACCTTGAAGAGATCACCAAGGACTGGTTAGTAGAACTCCTCATCCCTGCAGACACCGCAAAAATTTCATACCATGAACTAATCGACAGCCTTGAGACCACTCATGAAGAAAAGGATCGTCCTGGACCCAGTAGAAGGAAGAAGACTGAAGAGCTCCAAAACTTGAACAATACATTGGAAGGTACTGCTTCAGTATCACATGGAAGAGGGGGTGATGACGAAGTAGAAGAGACAAATGGAAAAGAGGACCAACAGAAGCAAGACGAAGTAACACCGCCTAGGGACCTTGCTAATGAGGCCAATCCCTTGAAGAAAAGGAAGTTTTCTCCTACAAAACCCACTTCCCAAAAGAAATCTAGGGCCACCTTGACTAAGATGCAGACTTTGCTCACTATAGATGACTTCGACTTTATCATCGTAGTTGTAGTAGATGCCTCACAGGACATCTTGCAGAAACATGAAGCCAAGAAGGAGGAGATGTATGATAGAATCTATTTTGAACTCAGAGGGGTACAACATGACATTCAATCCAGTCGCACAGTATCCACTACGCCCCCACCATTAGAAGAATCTGTGTTGGGAGATGAGCCTACCCAACTTCACAGACTAGCTGATGCGACTGAAGCTCGCCTTCATTGCACACAGGAAGAAAACAAACATGCCACAGAGGCCCTAAAGCAAGTACAAAAAGCAGTCACAGAGAAATGCCGAGTTGCACAACAAGAGAAGGCTGCCCTCCAAGATAAGTTTGAAGAAGAGAAATCATAGATCCAACAAGAGAAAGATCATTTTCTCACAGAGAAGGTGGGAGTAAAAGAAGCAATCAACAGAGAACTTTGCTCTGTGACAGGCTTAGAGAAAAAGGAGGAAGACCCAGTGGAACATCAAGTAGAGCAGCTCGCGGAAGCTATCCAACAAATTCAACAGATAATTGAAGACCTCAAGCTACGAATAGTGCCAAGTACCCTTGGACGTGCGAGATCAAAGAGAAGCCACTACCCGGAGCGTAGTTGAGAGGATCAGAGCATTCGCTCTGGAGTGCAAAAAACTAAGTGCTTGCAACACACAGAATTATTAGTGACTCACTGAAGAGATTGAGCTGAAGGTATTGGAGTCATAGCTCCAGGAGGAAAAGAAGAAAGAAACAATAGTACAGGCGTAGTTGAAGCTCCTGTCAACAGTTCAAAGGATGAAGTGATCCCAAGAAAAATGCACTGCTCAACAGCAAGTCCACACCATTCAGAGAAAAGTCATGGAAGTGACTCAAAGGCTCCAACCAGTCTAGAACGAAGCTTGCCGATTGTTTGAGGAGATTGAAGGCTGAGGCACAGAGTTGGAACAAGTAGTCGCTGCAGTCGAACAACATTTATAGGGACCTATCAATGAAGTAGTCATCCAAGAGTTCTCTGAGAAGGAGGCCCTGGCGCAGCAACGGGTTGAAGCAGCTCGAGCCAAGCTCGAGGCTTTTGAAGCAAAACTACCAAGACTAGAGTGACTCAGGATGAGTCACAGGTGAGTTTTGGGAGCCTATTGGCCCTTGACCAAGATTTGAGGATCATTGGTCATGTTTAACCTACTTTTGGGACTTCGACAGGCTGTTGAAGATGAAGCGCAAGTCGAAGCAAAGATTGCGAGATCTCGACCCCTTTTTAGGGATTTTTGGGTTTTGATCTTATGTAACGGGAATGGGGATGTTGGCCCATGGGTTTACCCATGTTTAGACTGATTTTGTAATGTATAAATAGATAGCTAGGTGATGTAAGAAGAGGCTAGTGGGCAGAGTGTGCTAAGTGCTAGAGTTCAATCTATCTGATCGAAGGAGGGACAAGTATGTGATGCTAAGTGCCAAGTGTTAATTTCTAAGTGCAAGTGGTAATTGTAGATGCTTTGTGCATACTGTGTGAGACTTGCAGAGCTAAGTGCAAGTGATTGTAAGAGTCTGTGGAAGGCTTTGTGCTGTACTACAGGGAATGAGGATCTAACAAGGTGCGCATATCTCCTGTCCTCTACGGAGTAAGATATCATGGCTCTGTGCATGTAGAATATTGACAGAAAGAAATAAATAAGAAGAGTTGGTGGACGTAGCCCCAGGGTGGGGGTGAAACACGTATATCCTGCGTTGTGATTTCTATGTGCTTTATGGTTGTTCTCTTGTCTATGTGATTGAATGCTTAGTGCACTGATGTATGCTTAGAAGGATCTAATATGGTAGCTTAGTACTGAATAATGTGAATAAATGCTAGATCTGATCTATGTTGGTATGCTTAGTACTTGAATCTATTGGATCTGTATAAATACTGTGCTGATCTGTTGTTAGTGTTTAGCTGAGCTGAAACTAAGGCTGAATATTAACGAATTGTAACTACTAAGTGATTTTTTAGAGTGTTGTAATCGCAAATCTGTGTCCCAACTAAGGTTGTAGGCACTGGAGTCCTGCAACCACCCCTGCCTCTACCTCGGGTGAGACTTCATTTGCTTCGCAGGTGTTACCGAAAGGGTCGGTAGTGAGGGTTTTGTTGGTGCACTATTGTAGCATTGAACCCTGGGTCTGCCCCTGTGCCAACACCCCCCCCTTGTATCCCTTTATTAGACATTCCTAGACATTCCCCTCTCTTGTGGAAACTTACCCCACAATTACTATGTCCATGTCCACTCGCAACTAGTGTCACATTTATTTTATTATTTCGACCATATACAATGTTTACAAAATACATATTCAAGCCCATGGCCATACATTGTGTTTAATTAGACATTGCTAAAATGAGTATTATAAATAAGGGTGTTACAATGTAGAATGTGAGGAATTGTCATCTCTGACTTTGCTTGTTTCATTTACGTCTTGTTGGTGTGGGTTGGACATTGATGAATTGGAATGGTGAGTAGAAATATTTATCCTAATTATGGTTACTAAATTATTTAAAACCCACTTTATCATATACATGACACTCTAACCAACCAAGTATTGACACATGGAACTTTATACTAAGGTGGCCCTATCACATGATGACACTTGGTAAGAACATGTTGGACAATGATGACTAGTGAATACCTGAATTCTAACCCACTTATCATATACATGGAACTACAACCAAATAGGTATTAACACATGGAACTTTATACTGAAGTGGTTGTATCATATGATGGAACTTGGTAGGTGCAGGTTGGCTAATGATGACTAGGTAGTAACTAAGAAACCAAAATATACATGTAGCACTATGAGGGAAAAACTCCATGGAACTATCTTCTTTCCACACTCAAGGTTAATATGAAAGAAATTTTCCTTATAAAGGTTTTGTATTTCCCTATCCTAGTGCATACAAGATAAAAAGGGAGAAATTACAA
Organism: Picea engelmannii; assembly: GCA_009831015.1. Lineage (NCBI taxonomy): Eukaryota > Viridiplantae > Streptophyta > Pinopsida > Pinales > Pinaceae > Picea > Picea engelmannii. The sequence goes on along the minus strand of ML785631.1, from coordinate 139,568 downwards.
ATCAAGGGCTAAGATTGCATGGAGGGGTAGATCAATGGTGGTAGAGTCTCCACCTTCTTGAGGCCATAACTTGATCTCCCAATGGATAAATTGAGCAAGTGAGAACTCATTGGAAATATAAGAAGGTGAAAAATGTGTGGGTTGTGGCTTTAGAGGCCAAAACTTGCAAGATATTTCTGAAAACTTCAAAGAACAACAGGGTATGTTTCTCAAGCATAAATTTGGTTTGGTTTGAACCAAGAATTCTATAGCTCATAACTTGACCTACAAGTGTTAGAATTTCGAAAAGGAGAGCTCATTGCAAAGATAGAATCCTGAAGAATAACCTATGAATATTTTTTATGTCTTGAATTTCAATTATTAGGCTAAAAAATTGAAACACAATCATGTTTATTTATGATAGCTAACATGTAATTACTTTGGATAAAAGTTTACTAAATAATATTTATGAAGATCAAAATTGGGCCCTAATTGGGGGAATGGATTTCCAAGTGCACATTTGTCAAGATAAATTTAATAACACATCAATTAAGTTGTAAAGTAATTATTTCATAAAGGGGAAACATGTGATAAATAGAAAAAATGGAAAAAACCCTAACTTCCAATGCAAATACAAGAGGATGGATAAAGAATTATAAAAAGGGAATTCAAGGAAATTCAAAGGGTTCACTTATCAAATCTCATGCCTTTCCTATATTTGTTATTTTTCCTATTGTGACTTTCCCTTCCCTACTATTCTTTTCCATTAGGTTCCCCTTCATGTATGCTCTACAACAGAGGAACCTAGGACTGATCAATTTTTTCTTTGTTTTCTTCTAAGAATTTTTTATATTTTCAGGTTTGTGGGAGCACCATACCAACTTAAAGAGATAAAATGAATTCGTTAAATTTAAGTATTTGTTATTGATATTTTGTTGAGGTTATCTCAATCCTCTTGTTTCATTCAACCTTAAATTTGTCACATTTTGAACTTATTCTTTTAATTCAACTCCATAAAGAACTACTTAAATAACCATTTAACTTTTATTATCTCTATATGGTTTCAAATAAATGGAATCTTGAGAAGATGACTCTTTTTGAAATTGTTTTTATTGTTAATTCAAAATTCCTTTAAATTTTTATGATATATCCATCTTTTTATACTTCTTTCATCTTGTAAAGTCATGGTCGATTATGTGCTTACATTATACAAAGAAAGACTAAATTTGTATTGTGGGAAGCTCTATTAGTTATAAAATATTGCAATATTTACTTTCTTTCTTTTAGTAGTTAATATTGCTTATGCCTTCTCACACAACATTTTTCTTAAAAGAATGTCTTTGGATGTTAAAGAGTATGTTGGGGTTTTTGTTTAACATTAACCGATTCTTGAGCCAACAAGAAAATATGAACTGAGAAAGAGGAGGGCCACCTCTTTGAAAATGGAGGGAATTTTGGGATGTTTATCATGACTCCTCCAGTGTTGGTACTTTTTCATTTGACAAGGAAAAATTATTAACATTTTTTATGACCATACAGGGGACAAATCGAAGATTATGTTTCCCTAGACTAAAAAGAGGGAAACATTTTTGGTGACTTTGTAAAGATTTTTTTATGTTGGCCACTCAATACAAATACACTAGGGATGGAATATGATCCCTTTTTATAATAATAACAAATAAATATGTTCAAATATTTTTCAAGAAATCTCAAACTGTGCTAGAAATAATGAAATTTTCTTCTAAGAGATTTGGAAAAATTTGTAGAAAATTTCACAATGATATAAATTAGGTTCTTGAAAGATTAGTTCAAAAGACCCTTGATGGAGCTAAATGTTTTGTTTATGACGAATTGGGTGCTAATTGGTTGTGTCCAATTCTAAAGAGCCAATAACCATCCAATATTTTGGATAATGATATCCCTGGTGACTATATTCTTAAAACTTTTGGTTTTGAAGAAGGATGCTTTAACGACTTTGCTAAAGTAATTCTACAATTAAAAGAATTTTTTCATAGTGATTCCACCAAAGAGATTCTTTCATGCTATGATGATCCCTTGTATTCTTCGCCAATCCTGCCAATGATACAAAAAACGACCATACCCCCAAAAGAAAATATGGTTGCGGAGAAGTCCCCTTAATTTGTAAGGAGAGGTCCACTTGCCATACATTCCCATGTAGAAATTTCCAATGTTCTTAGGGAATATTTCAGAATATGTAGAGTAGCATTTGGTTGAATTCAATGGTGCTTGTGATATTTATAATATTGAAAATGATGATGTATCTTGCTAACTATTTATTCTAATTTTGAAAGGGAATTCTCATGAATAATTTTATTTTTCGCTTCCCTAAATCATCATTGAACAAGAAATATTGGAGGCTCTATTCATTGAGAAATATTATCTAAGAGTAAACCCATATTGTCTTTTCATAAATCTGGTTGATATCTAAATGAACAAAAAATGGTAGTTAAACATTTCACATTTAGTTTTATAAATTTTCTGTTGGAAAATTGATTGCAATTGATGTCAACGTTAGAGGTAGTTTAGAAGCCTCTAGAAGTAGCACGTATAATTGAAGAAGTCTCCAAAGTGGTCCCCTTATGGTGTAACTTTAAGCATGGCCCTCATGAGAAGACGCTTTGAAGAAGTATAAGAGAAACCCAAAGGTGTGGTCATGAGGCTCAATATTGACTGAATAAAATGAGGTTGAAGAATACTTCAAGTGTATACAAAACCCTCATAGATGGATAGTCCTCGTCATGTCATTTCCAACGGTAGGTGGTATGGCATGTGTTTCCTCATGGTTGAGGAGTTATGAGGTCATGAAGTTGGAAGCCCCAAAGATTGGTCAAGAATCCCCTAAATGGTTGCAACAAGATGTTACAAGTCATTAATTAAAAGGAAAAATAGTTATAACAAGAAAGTATAGGTCGACCCTAAAGTGAAGAATAGAAGTCACTTGTAAAATTATAAATACACCTGAAGAAACCTCTCATCTTTACACATACAATTTTAATGCTTATCTATCTTTCAAGTGATATTTTGGTAAGTATTTCATAGTTTATTTGAGGAAGCGAATCTGAGGAAGAAGGGAGTGCAAAAGTATTGTAGTTGAAAATAAGGAAGGATTTTAGGAAACCTTATTTTAGTTGACCCCTGCGGGTCAGGCTACTGGTACCCCTGCGGGTTTTTTAGCATCTGTCACGCAAGGTCCCGCGTGATATCTGACATCTATCCAGTGAGACTAAGCCATATTTGATGAAGGATGCTTGGTTCAGGTTGCAACAAGGTATGATGGTAAAACAAAGGTTCTACAAGATCTAAGTTGGTATGTATCAATTGTTTCTTCATGAGTAAAGGTATGTCGTTTATGTTCTTTATTGAGGCTTGTATCATGGATGGTATGGAACATGCTTAAGGCATGTCTTGGAGGCCCTTTTTGGTATATGGTTACATATGGTTGAGTTCCATGTTTTGGTGATATTGATACATGCTTGAGACATATCCTTGGTACTTAGTTTATGGATGTTATGGTTCATTGTTAGAGGCACATATTTATGATATTGGCATATATTTGAGGCATATGCTTGGTATATGATCTTGGTTGTTATGGTGCATACTTAGGGCATATTGTTGAGACATTGACACATCTTGGATACTTGACATATGGTATGGTATAGATTATGGTACAAGGATGATGTACATGGTATGGTGATGGTTTTGGTATCCTTGTGAGTAGATATGGTTACAATTGGTTGATGATGGTATATCAATGACATAGACAGTGACATAAAATTTGATAGGGACAATGATAGGTTGGATTATTGGTTGATAATCAGTTACAAGTTGATGAGACAAAGTGACAATGAAAGGTTGATGTGACAATGACAGGTTGGTTGATGTATCAATGACAATGAAAGTTATAGGTTGATCAATGGTAGTGACAATGAGTCTACACTTATATTTCAGGGAAGCATGATAGGGAAAGGAAAGGGGGTCATAACCTCCTTCCAGTTGGAGCCGAAGAATAAAGGGAGTTTGAGCTTCCTTTAGGTTGATTCCTGTAAATTAGGGGGTCGTAGCCTCCTTCTGGTTGGTGTCGAAGAATTCAGGGAGTTGGAGCTTCCTTCAGGTTGGTGCCCGTAAAGCAGGGGGTTGGTGCCTCCTTCCAGTTGGTGTTGGATAATTTGTAATTTGGTGCTTCCTATGAATGTAATCTTTGACAGATAAGAAAAAATTTCATGGTTTTCTCCCATTTGGGTTTCCATGTAAATTGTGGTGTATTGTGTATCTGTGGTTATTTGTTATGCTCTGTTGAGTGATACTACTCATGGTATATTGATGATATATTGCTGATAAAGTTAGTGATTACATGTTATGATTAAAATTGAATATTGATTCACCCCCCTCTCAATATTCCAATAATTGGTATCAGATCCATGTTCTTCAAGAAAACATTCTAACCACTAGAAGGAAGATCATGGAGTACGCTAATATTGGAGTACCATAGTTTGATGGACATAACTATGCCTTCTAGAGAAGAATAATTGAAACATATATACAAGCATATGGATTTGATGTTTGGCAAGAAGTAGTAGATGGATACACAACACCTGCCACTCCTCCAATAGATAGAGATGGACATAAAATCAATGAAAATAATTCAAGGGACAAAAATGTGATTTTGAATGGTATAGAGCACTCGGTATATGTGAAGGTTATGCACTGTTATTTTGTAAATGATATTTGGGAACAACTTCAAAATATTTATGAAGGAGATGATAAAGTAAAGGGGGCCAAGCTTCAAACCTACAAAGGTAAGTTTGAACAACTGAAGATGAAGGAAGATGAAGATATTGAAACTTACTTTTTATGAGTTGATGAAATAGTAAATGCCCTTAAAGGATTGGGAGAAGAAATTAAAGAATCAATAATTTTTCAAAAGGTACTGATATCTGTTCCAATGAGATTTGATCCCGAAATTTCATCCCTATAAGAAAGAGCAAATCTTGCCACATTAAGCATGGAAAAACTAGATGGAATATTCACAACTTATGAGATGAGAACAAAATAGGATAATCCACCTGGGATGGAAGCAACGTTCAAGGCATCCAAGAAGAAAAAGAAGAACAAATAGGAGCCAAAGAAAAATCCGAAGTCAGACTATAGTTTCAATGATGATTCTAATGAAGATGAAGAGATGGCCAACTTCGTAAGGAAGTTAAAGAAAGTAAATGACAAGTAAAAAGGTAAGCCTCCTTTTAAATGTTTTAATTGTCGTAAAAATGGTCATTTTACTAATAAATTTCCATATGCTAAGAACAAAGAGAATGATGAAGAAGAAGTTCCTAATAAAGAAAAGGAATATCAAAAGGGAGACAAGAGAAGAAACAAGGAGACATTTTTCAAGAAAAGTATCTACTCAAAGGAGGATAGTTCATCATCAGATGAGGATGATGATAGTGACTATGAATAAAAAAAGTACTCTTTATGGATTTTGAAAATGATGAAGAGTATTATGAAGAATAAGGTGAGGTAGATATTGAAGAAGAACTAATTAGCGCTTTAAGATAATTAAAAAGAGAGAGGAAGAAAAATAAAATGCTCATGGAAGAATTACTCAAGTTGAAAGAAAGTTATCAAAGTCCTAACTCTGAAGAAGATCAATAGATAATTTTGAAACTAAAATTCCAAGTTGAATAAGCCAAAAGGATTGCAAAAATACTTAGAAGCCAACTAGAAGTAAAGGAAAAAGAGAAGGAAAGCTTAGAAACATAAATCATTTATCTAAGAAAGGAAATTCAAAAAAGAGATATGCAATAGAACGACACCAAAACACTAGATGAAATCATCAATGCTCAAAGGTCGTATCATGATAGGTCTAGATTGGGATACAAACAAACAGATACAAAGAAGGGTTCAAGCTCTATGACTACAGAAGAGGAAGCAGAAAAAAAAAACTTATGAATAAGTCACCAGAGGATTCACAAAGAAGGATGAATGCAAGTCTTCATATAAGAATGATCGGAAAGAAGATTACCAAAGGATGACATCGTCTAGAAGAACCAAGTTTCAGAATAAAAAAACCAACCATGGAAAGAAATCAACCAGAAAATTACAGAGGAACAACACCATTCAAAAGACCTCCTAGGTATCAAACTATCTTTCTTAGTTCATGTTATTATTGTAAAAATTTTGGGCATAAATCTATAAACTACAAAGCCTATGATAAGAATAGAAGAAACTATAAAGGTCACCCTAGAATTAATCATCTCAGAAAGCCTCATGAAGCATACAACAAAAACTATAACAGTTTTGGATCATTAAACTATGAAGTGGAATGTTATAAATGAAACAATTTTGGACACATGGCCAAAGACTACAGATTGATAGTTCCTCCTAAGGAATCAAAGCATGAATTCAACAATCATAAAAAAGGACCATCAAGAATTTGGATAAATAAGTAGGATAAACTAAATGTTGAAGAATGTTCCCTTGCACTATAAGAACAAAGCATAAGAAGTGATTGGTACGTTGACAGTGTGTTGAGGGGTCAAAATTCCCTTTAACTCAATAGTAGTAATCACACCCAAAGATGAGGACCAATTAGACTCTGCCATATTTGGGATGATGTAATTCTCCAGACTGATGGTCTGACAAGTTTCGATGGGATTTACTATGTTATTGAATGGATCTTTATAGACTTTTTTCTATTTCTTTATAAGTTCATTTATTAAGTATTCAATGAATGGATTCTTAAGAAGGATGGGTTTAGGATAACCTCTTACCAACAAAATGTATATGACACCTCTCTTCAATCAATATCAAACAATAATATTTCCTTATTGATCAAGCGACAAACATCATATAAGAAAAGAAAGATATATGCAGACATGACAAATAACCTGAAATAATTCTAGTTACTATATCACACAAAACTTCATAACACCATCATATTCATGCCAATGTATATTCAGTGACTGCAACGATTCAAGATAAGTTAAATAGAATTATTGTCTTACTAAATCGCTTGTATTAGTCAACAACAAAGCATAACAATCCACAAATTATGCTACTCCACAATCTTTGGAAAAAAATTGTCTTCGGCTCTACACGAGATTCTGAATTAGACTTCCAAAATAATTCTTTATCTGATTCTTTCACTTATTAAAAAAACCCATCGACCTTTCAAAATGAGGTCAAACTCTTTATTTATACAAAAACCACATGCAAAAAATAACAACAATGTCCGTTTAACTAAAGAAAACATAAATATGAAGTGGTTCATGTTCACATGAAAACCATTAGTGAACTTGATTTATCTCATAGGATCTTCCTTGTCATAATCATATCACTGGGAGAATAGATATTCACAGGTATGAAGGTATCAAAATCGATGTTGATCCATTGACATGCTGAGCTTATCCTTCATTTCCATTACCTGGTTTCAGAACTTATCTATCTCAAAGCTTAGATGTCATAGGGCCCATGTTGCTCCTATCGGTCTGTCAGCGAGTCTCTTCACTTGTCCCTTTTCAAGCATTCCGATCTCCTGAATATTCGCTCCAAATTATACATTGATCTCTCTGAACCATTGGACTATAATGTGAAAATCGATGAAGTCATCAGGAGCACCAAATTCTGTGAATTGAAGGTATATTATCCATTGGTTTATTTTGTTCCAATTTCTGAGACACTCCTCCCATCTCTCCATTTTTTGTTGTGGTTCAATTAATACCAATTGTACCCAATATTTTGTTGCTATCCCGATCCTCACTAACATCCTAATGCCATGTTCATATTATCCTCGACCCTTTTGGATCTCTCTGATATACTCAATTTGTGCCAATACTTGATGATATTTATCTGACCATCTCATCATTTGTTTATATGCTATGAGGCCAAGCAAATTTTTCTCTTGGTAATGTACGATCCTGGTCATAAAAAACTCCCTATTTGATTTGAACTGAGTATAAATCTTTTCAAATTCAGTTCTCATGAACCTAACTGCCTGGGTAGTGTCCTGATAGTATTCGAACTACTTTCTTATATGCACCAACTCTGATCTCATAGAATTGACTTCTCGTTCATCCTCTCTTTCCCTATCTATAGTTGCACTAGATACAACCATACTTTCCCATAATAACTCAATTACCTTGGATTGTCCTGCGTCCAAATGGGTTTCTTCCGTGGTGACCATTAACACATTATCTAAAGTGATTCTCCTCTTTTTTCCTATTCTCTTCACAACCAATTGTATTTTATTGTCATAAGTGATGGGTTGAACATCAACTACTTCATCCACTAGCTCTGGGATTGGATGGTCCCCCCATGAGAGGGCATTTCCTAAACTTCCATGTGTATGAAAATTCTCAAATACCATTTATTTTCCTTTGATGACTTCAGGCTTCTCATGATTGGTTCCTTTATCTTGTTCTTGTGCCATTTGAGACTTCCCATAAGCTCTTGTTGACCCCATATTTGTCCTAATAGACAAATCTCCTATTTTCTTTGTACTTGGGGAATTTCCCATGATCTCTATTGATGTGTTTTCGACTAGGATTGATGACCCTGGGAGTGTGGAATGTGTTGAAGGCTTCGTAGCAATTTCCTCAAGTTATTTGTTTCCTTTGAGCCCTGCATACTCTTCTCCTTTTCTAATGTTACCTCATTATTAATCTTCAACATCTAGGTTTTCTTGATCCTTTCCTTTCATTGGTGCATCACTTCTCTCGATGGAAGTTTTATTACCATTATCATTTTTATCTCCTAGTTGAATGTGGCATTTGATACTGCTTCCCCATTTCTCCAGTGGCCGTGGTGTTTGGTTTTGGATGCTATGATCACCTTCAATTGTATTCGTCTTTGTTTCCTCACCTAAATATTTTGGTCCTTGGGACGTCGTATCTAACACCTTTGTTACTTCTTCATTTACAATAGGCACTGAAGTGTCTACCTCCTCGCTGTCACTATATATTGTGATCAAGTCAGTAATGATAGGGGATAATCGTCCTAGAACATTGGGAAAAATGATTAGCTCAGTTCCTGGTCCTCCTATCGATGTTCACCCTGAAGTATGTTGTGGAGTGTATTCATCCATTGAGGTTGTCTCAGGGGTTTCCTGGTCCTCTTCTCTTCTGAGGGTGACTGAATTTATTAACACAGATGCAACTTCCGACACTATGAATGTTTCCCTTTACAATTGCATAATCCTTTCAACTTCCTCTAATAGCCTTTGTGCCTCTTATCTATCCACTATATTTTCTATACCTTCCTGTTGAGATTGTGCCACTTCATCTTCCCCTACTGTTTGCTCTAGAAATTCTATTTGTTTATTCCCAGATAGGGCCATGATATTGACCAGGTCTGGTTTTTATTTCTTCTACAAAACTTCCTCCTAGTTTGCGACATTCTCTGTGAATATTTTGTCATCTAAATATTCATGTGGGTACAACCAATGAGACACCACCTTACTTGTATGCTCAACTACCAACGCCCTAGGGTCGTGTTTCTTGTATTTCCCGGTGGTGATCATGCACTTTATCTGACTCTCATATTATTGTTTGGCTTGTGTATTATCCTTCATGAAATGGTAGCCCACATAAAACCCATAGGGAATAAATATTTTCTTCTTATCCTTTACCAGAGATGAATTGAACCCTTGCAGTATGGTCTGGTAGAAGATTTCTCCTAACACCATCTTGTCAGGTATGTGGATTGGCAATAAGTATGGTGCTCCGATGGATCCAAAAATTCTGATATATGTGCTTCTTTCCTCTAAGTACCAATGTCGAATCTTGGATATTACTTTCCTTGCTTCTTTAGAGAGTCTTGGGAAATTTTGTTTAAAAAAAGTTAAAGAATATACTCGAGCTATGAAGCCATCACAAATTAAATAAATTGATCTCTTGTACCTGTTCTCCCACAAGATTCTAAAGGAAACATGTACAATCACTTCGGTGACATCTTAGGCTTAGACCAGGGAACACATTCCTAGCACATATTGTATCCAAGAGATACGATGCCATGTAGAATGCAAGGGTTTCTCCGGGTTTTGGGTTTTTCACTTCCTCTAACCTGACCATGCTTGTTGACGCCTAAAAAACCAAAACATAAAATTCCTTCCTACAAATGGGTTGCAATTCATTATTACTTATATATATTTTAAATAATACTAGATAGGTGGGACCCCTTGATAAAAAAATTGATAGAAAGAACTCCTCTTATTGCACTCATAATCACCTTACAATATAGATTCAAAGTGTGAGAATAAGAGTGGAAATCCTAACCTATTTCCATGTGAAACTAATGGTTATTAAGGGTGCTAAGAAATTTGATTTCAAAATGGAGGAAAGGTTTATTTTATTAAACATATTAGTTCTCTTTTGCTACACTAGATTTTGATATATTGCTCCAAAGATGGTCTTATACAAACTCATAATACATTTACATATATGGGAAAACAACTATTAGGTTGATTGGAAATTTTCCACTAGCAAGGTATGCGTGACATGTTATTTTGATGTTTGGTGTTAAATGGGCATATAATAGATGTAAAAATCCATGAGGGATCCCGATTCAAGTTTGAACATGGAAATGCATTATCATTTTGGATGATTCGATGGTTGATATTATTGATGGAACAAGTATTGGAGGCTAAGTGCGCTCCATAGTCGGATGCGATCGATGGCATTTAATGCGGAAAGAGGAGAAGCAACGTGAATTTACTGCACGTCATTCTTACCCTACCTCAAAGCCGCCACCTTCACTATTCCATTCACGCTTGTTGTGCTTTCTCTAGCTAGTAGCGCCTCCACTGTGCTCGGCCTTTGGTGAAACAAATTGTGCTATGTTAATTTGCTAGCATTCTTCTAACATGTATGGTCTTTTACCTCTTCATTCATGGACTGCATCCTGCTCTAGATAAAATTATTTTGTTGGGTCTTAGATTTTGCATGTGGAACACATTTGTTTTCCAAAGTTTACAATGGATTTGATGTGGGCATTTTGGTAGTGTGACTCACATTTTGATTTGGGTTTCTTCTTGTTAGCATTTAAGTGCTTCAAATGAAATTGTGATTCAACTTTCTATTCTAATTTAATTCTTTGGCCGTATGGTGCCTGTAGAAAATGTGGTATTGTTTTCTTATGGTTGTTGACAAATGTTTGTGGGTGAGTGTGTTCAGTTTCACTCATTCTGTATGATTATTTTTTAGGGTTTCTTCTGTAAAAGATAAACAAAAGTCAGTTTCATGATCATTTTGTTGTATCTTCACTGCATATCCACACTTTTGAAGTCTGGAAAACCTTTCGTACTATCCATGCCACTGTTTCAAAAGGTGATGGAGCCTTGTGTATTATCTTATAGTCACTCTAGGAAGTAAATATTTTGGCTTTGCTTGCAACCATACCTTGAGGCCTATGCCTATTTTTCATTCCCAAACCTTGTTTTTCTCATTCGATAATGTGGGCAAGTAAAAAATATAAACCCATATTCGAAGTCTTGTTTAATGTTTTAACCAAACAATGGGAAAATGGATTCGACCCACAAAACCGTGGTCTGCTTTTTTTTTAACCATGAGGGAATTTTGTTGACTTGAATTTGATGTGGGTTTGATGCTCACCATGTTCTCACTGGGGTTTTAACCTTGATTTGTTTTGGCAGCTGATATTTGGGGTTGTAATGTAAATTTTATGTGATTCACAGTCGAAGGGTTTTTCGATTGTTTTCCTCTCATGCCAACTTGAGATATTATGGTCATGGTTTTAACTGAGTCAAATCGTTTTTTCAACAATTTCATGAAGAACACTTTACTAGTTTAAAGAACATATATGGTTTTAAAATAAAAAATGGAATCTGCATAATTTAATAACCCTATCATTTTCTTGGAGATTGGTATTGGGCGGTTTAAAGAAAATATCATCATATCGTGGATATTGTAGCTTAAAAAGAATTGTTATGGATTCTGTGTGTTGAATCTTAAAAAAAATGTTATGGCACAAACATAATTTGGTGGGCGTTTTGGAAATAAATGTGCATGATAACCAATGGATATTCAAATAATTTTGTGGATATTTAAATTATTGTTGTTGGATAATGGAAATGTTGATTTTAAAGTCAATGAATTATTCTTGTAATAGAACAAAAATACCTATTATTCCCGTTCATTGTCTCATTTTTCGCTCATTATACGCCCACCACCTTCCCAATAACATTTTATCCATCCCCTGTTCTATTATCTTGAATATCATTTTTAAAGTAAAAATATTAAAGAGGATTGGATAATTATTCCGGGTTGGAAATTGTGACACATAGATATTGTTTTTGGAAGAAAAGGACTCTGCATTTTCTTGAACAATATTCATTGTTGATTCCTGTCCATGCTACCATTTTTCATTCATTATAAACCCCCTCATATTCTCGATGACCCTATCATTCCCTGTTCAATTGCAGTTAATTATTAAATTAGATTTGGTGAAGTTGTGTCAATGGATGGATTGCATATGCTTATGTTGGGAATTATAGAGCCAACATATTGATTTTATTTAGGTAGAGTATTAGTGAATGGAGTGATAAAAGTTTTCATATTATTATTGGAATATTGCTTCAGGATGAGTTTATTTAGTAGGGGAAGCAATGACAAAGGTGCAAATAGAGGTAGAGGAAACAATTGGAAAAGAGGCCATAGAAGGCCATGATTTTCAATACATTTTGACGCTGATCCGCAAGAACTAAATCAACTTTTCCAAGATGATTTTTTTAATCTAGTTGGCCAAGGAATTTTTCAAAATAGGCCTGAGAGACCTCCTTTCCATCCACACCAAAATTTCTCTGGTATCCATGTCCCCATTCATGTTTCTATGCATCCAAAACCACCTGCAAATGATGGCTGGAAAGAGATCGTACATCAACCTACTGCACATCATAATGGCTGGCATACAATATTGTTTCCATTGCCCCCTCCTACACCACCATTCAACCCAAATTCCCAAGCTGATTGCATTGTTGTTGGATTACTGAGAGGGGGGTGAATCAATAATAGATATTTTTAATCCTCTTAACCACAATATGAAAGTGTTATTTATTTTTATGATCAATATAGAATTATCATCCAATAAGTGTAGAGTAAATAAACCATGGGAAAATGAACAATCATACACATACACAGTACACCAATATATTTTACATGAAAACCCAATGCGGGAGAAAACCACATAATGTTTTTCATTATTTTTCGTTAAGAATTACATTCATTGGAATCACCAACTTCCTTTGTTTTCCAGCTACAACTGGAAGGAGGCTCCAACCCCCTATTTTCATGCTACAACCTGAGGGAAGCTCCAACTCCCCAATTCTTTGGCTACAACTAGAAGGAGCCTACAAATGGAAGGTGGCTACAACTGAAAGGTGGATACAACCACCTATCCTTGCCCCATCCAACCTCCCTGAAATATAAGTGTCAAATGTAGAAATTGAATATGTCACTGTCACAACTTGTTCTGTCAAATTTGTCACTGAGAAACCTGTCACTGTATACTCATCAACCAATCTGATCTGATCACATATATCTCAAACACTATACCACAATTTTGTACCTCAAACCATGTGCTATAACCTCACTATTATACAACCTCTAACTGTACCAATAACTTCAGCAACATACTTCAACCAAAATCCATTAAACATAAACCAATACTAAACTTCATTAGATCTACCTCAGATCAACTCTACAACAAGCCCTAAACTTCCAAGAGGGAATCCAACATATTTACAAGGAAAACCCTAAAACAAATTCATAAATTCAACACTACACATATGAAAACCATACCTTTTTCCTTCTTGCAGTGTTCTGCTACCGCGGTTTTACTGCTGCGGTTTTCCAACCACAATTTTTATGCCGCATTTTTTCCACCGCACTTTTTCTGCTACGGTTTTTCTGCCACTATTTTTTTGCCACACTTTTCCTTTCGCGATTTTTTTGCTGCACTTTTTCTGTCACATTTTTCCTACCGTAGTCTTCCTGCCACGATTTTTCTACCACACTTTTCCTTCCGCAATTTTTCTGTCGTAGTTTTCCTGCTGTCATTTTTCTTCTGCAGTTTTCCTACTGTAATTTTTTTGCTGCAATTTTTCTGCCGGACTTTTCTTGTCGCACTTTTTCTGACGCACTTTTCTCTATCAATAATACATGCCCAAATAACCTTTCACAAAATATATATTCAATGATATTTAATAGGTGCTAATGAGAGAGCCTTTCTCTCTTATTTATACTTACATGTAGCTTCCTCAAGTGGTTACCTTCTAACCAACTTAACCCACTTTCATTCTTTTAGGAATAACCCACTTCTAACCACTTTTCCACTTCTAACTCACTTTGCTACAAATAGTAAATTCTGGATACCATAATCCAAACTCTTTTGTACCCTTTAGATATCTGAATATCCTCTTTACTGCTAGAATATGTGATTCCTTTGGTGTTTCTTGAAATATTTCCACCTATCCAACTGTCTGCATTACATCTGGTATGGATGTTGTCACATAAAGTTAGCTGCCAATCATTGACCTGTACTGCCTCTGATCTGTAGAATTTGAATCATCATCTTTACTTAACTTTCAACTGGTTTTCATAGGGTTTCTGACTAGTTTGCAATCTTCCATTCCCAACCTCTTTAGCATTTCTATGATATACTTAGTTTGAGAAAAAAAAATTCCTTGGTTGCTTTGACATATTTGAACACCTAGAAAGAAGGATAGTTCTCCAAGTAATGACATTTCAAATTCATTCTACATATCCTTTGTAAATTTCTGGCTCAACCTATCATCATCACTTCCAAAAATAATATCATCAACATAAACTTCAATTAATAAAATACTATCTTGAGTTACCTTGATGTAGAGGTTGTTGTCTGCATTTCCTTTCCTGAACCCTTGTTGCTATAAGTATCTGTCTAGTCTAGAATACCATGCTCTGGGGGCCTACTTGAGACCATACAAGTCATATGCAAACATAATATTCATTTTTTAAAACTGAAATCCTTCTGGTTGCTCAATGTATACTTCTTCTTCTAGTTCTCCATTCAAAAAACTTGATTTCACGTCCATCTGATACACTTTAATATTATTTGAACATGCATAAGTTAGTACAATCTGATTGCTTCCATTCTGGCAACTGAGGCAAATGTATCTTCAAATTTGATACCTTCAACATGTGTGTATCCTTTACATATCAATCTAGCTTTGTTCTTGGTAACCTGTCCATCTTCATTCAATTTATTTATGAAGACCCATTTTGTGTCGAACACATTCTTGTACCTTGGTCTTTGAACCAATTCCCAAGTGTCGTTCTTCTCTATCTAATCCAATTCTTCATCCATGGCCTTTATCCATAATTCATCCTTGCTGGATTCTTCAAAACCGTTTGGTTCAATTGAAGATAAGAGTGCTAGGTGCAGTTGTTCCGGTGAACAAATTCTTCTTCTAGTATCAAGTCCTACATCTTTGTTCCCGTTAATATGATATGATGAATGATTCTTTTGTATTCATGTTCTGGGTGTCTTTGGAGGTGCTTGTTGTTCTTTCTCTTCTACTTCTATTTGATCTTCTTCATCTTCCCCTTATGTTGCTTATTCATCCTTCGCTTCTTCTTTGTAAACCTGTTCCACTGACTCTTTTTCTTCTTCTTTTAATTTTCCTCCACCTTTCTCATCAAATGTTACATTGATGCTTTCCACAACTTTGTTGAGCCTTAGATTGTAACATTTATATTCTTTCCTTGTACTTGAGTAACCAACAAGTAAACCTTTGTCTACACGAGAATCAAACTTTCCCATTCTTCCATATTCTCTTTTGATGTAGCATTTTCTTCCAAAGACTCTGAAGTGCTTCACATTTGCTGGTCTTCCTTTTCATAGATCGTAAGGAGTTTTTTCACTATTTTCCTGAGCATTACTCTATTTTGAATGTGAACTATTGTATGCACTACATGTGTCCAAAAAACATCTATCAACTTGGAATGCATTAACATTGTTTGAGCCATTTCCTGTACTTTCTTGTTCTTTATTTCGACGATCCCATTCCGTTGAGGTGTTATAGCAACGAATAATTTTCTTTTTGTACCATGCTTGCTGTAGAAACCCATAAATTCCTTTGAAGTAAAATATCCTCCATTATCACATCTCAAGCATTTGATTTTTGAATCTATTTCATTTTCAACCATTTCCTTGTATAACTTGAAGTTTTCAAATGATTTTGACTTATTCCTGAGAAAAAAAATTACAATTATTCTTGTATAATCATCAACCAATAATATAAAATATTGCTCACCTTTTAAACCCTTTGTTCTAGTTGTTCCAACTGGATCAGTATGCACAATTTCCAGTGGTCTTGTCATTGAATATTCCTTTCATTTGAACTTGGTCTTTGTTTTCTTTCCTCATTGACAATGCTTGCATAAAGTGTTGGTTGGATTTGTGATCCGGGGAATTTATCTGACTACTTCCTTTTTGTTGACTTTGATGAGGTTATCGAAGTTTATGTGACCCATTCTTCTGTGCCATAGCCAAACTTCATGTTCCTTCCCTAGACAACACTTTTCACTTCCAATTTAGCTTAATACATATATGTTGCTTGAAGTTCTTACAACTGTTGCAACCAATTTTCTTAAACTTTATTTTCTTATCTCACATTTCTGTGAATTGAACATAAGCTTGTGACCTTGGTCGCACATTTGACTTACACTTAGAATATTATGTTTCATATCTTCCACTAATAGAACATTTTATTCCTTGGTATCCTTGTTTCCGATTCTGACTGTGCCCTTTCCAATGATTCTAGTTGAGTCGTTGTTTCCAAAGGAGACTGATCCATCTCTTTCCTTTCTCAATGTTAGAAACATGTGTTCATCACCTATCACATTCTTTGAGAAACCACTATCAACATACCAACCACGTTTCTTATTATTAGCTTGTAGGGCGAGTGTTCATTCTTCATTGTTATATTGATTCTGATTTCTTATCCATGTTCTCTTCTAAGGTTCCTGCCTGCGACTGTTGTTATTCTGTTGTGATTCTCTAGGAGGGACTATCATTCTACAATCTTTGGCCATGTGTCCAAAGTTGTTGCACTTGTAGCATTCTACTTCAGTGCTCAATGATTCAACCCTATTGTAGCTTCTTATCTGTGTTTCACTAGGCCTTCTTGGATAACCATTTTGTGTATGACTTTCAAAGTTGTTTTTGTTCCTGCTATTATCTTTGCAATTTACAACTTTATGTACAAAATTATTGCATGCATAACATAAACTAAAAAAGATAGTTTGATACATGGAAGTTGAAGATATTCTGAAATGAGTTACTCTTACGAATATTTCTTCTTCCTAAGACTTGTTTGTTTCTGTCTGTCGTTGATTCTGAAATCTAAATCTTCTCAGTGGAGGAGTGTCCCTATGATATTCCTTATAGAACTTCCTATCCCCTCTGACCGTTTTTGCATAGATTTTTGGATATGTTTCTTGATCTGTTTTTTTGGATCTTGATCCATTTTCTTTCTTATTGTATCCAAGTTTGGACTTGTCATGATTAGGTATTTGACTGTTGATAATGTCATCCAAAAATTTTGAGTTGTTCTGCATATTTTTCTTTTGAAGATCCTTTCTCAAAATTAAAATATCTTCTTCCAAATTTCCAATGATCATGTCTCTTTCTTCTAAATTTTATTTGAGTGCTTCTTCAATTATTTTATCTTCTTCTACTTGAACTTTCAATTCCATGATCATCTGCTCTAGTTCTTGAGTGTGTTTTTTCTTGTCTAGTTCTGCTTGGAGCTTCTTGTTTTTCTTGTTTTATCTTTTTATAACTTCTATAACACTCAAGAATTCTTCTTGGTAGCAACTTCTGCCTCTTCATATTCTTCTTTGGTGTCTTATTTATCGGAATATTTTATTTCCATGAATATAACTCTTTATATCTCACTTTCACTGATGTCATCTTCATCTGATGAGGAGTTTTCTTCTTTGGTGTAATTTTTTTTTTTGACAACTTTCTTTTTGGTTCTTTTGCCTTTATATGTTGTTTTCTATTTGAATCATCTTCATCATTTCTTTTCTTTTTTCTTATGAGGAAATTTGTTACCAAAATTACCAATACCATCACAATTAAAACAAATCAATGGAATATTACCACCACCGGTTCCCTTTTTCAATCTTCTGACAAAGTTGACCACTTCTTCATCGTCTTCTGAGATGTCACTGTTGCTGCTATATTCTTTTTCTTTTTGCTTTCCCTTTTGCTTTCAATTTTTGGATGCTTTCAATGCTGCTTCTTTTATACCTGGATTTTCCTGTTAAATTCTCATTTCATAGGCTATGAAGATTCCATGAAGTTCATCCATGCTTATTGAGTCTATATATGCTCTTTCTTCTAGTCCTGAGATCTTAGGATCAAATCTCATTGGAAGAGATCTTAGTACCTTTTGAACAATTACATATTCTTCGATTTCTTCTCCCAATCCTATGATTGCATTCACTGTTTCATCAACTAGTAAGAAGTAAGCTGCAATATTCTCATCTTCCTTCATCTTTAGCTATTCGAATTGACCTCTATAAGTTTGAATCTTTGTTGCTTTGGCTTTTTAATCTCCTTCATAAATATTTTGAAGTTTGTCCCAAATATCTTTAGCGGAGCTACAATGTATAACTTTGGTATATACCGAATCAAAAAGACCATTCATAAGTGAATTTGTGGCTTTTAAATTATTTAGACTGAGTTTATTTCCATTGTCATTTGTTGGTAGAACTGTTGGTTCTTTGTATCCATATACAACTGATTTCCAAACTTCAAATCCTTGTGCCTATACATATGTTTTCATCCTTATTCTCCATAATGCATACTTTTGTCCATCAAACCGAGGTATTCCATTTTTATACATACCGTTTCTCTCCATGATCTACCTTTCAGTGGTTAAACTGATTTTTGAAGGACCTTGCTCTAATACCAATTTTTGGATTACTGAGAAGGGGGGTGAATCAATAATAGAGATTTTAAATCCTTTTAACCACAGTATGCAAGTGTTATTTATATTTATGATCAATATAGAATTATCATCCAATAAGTGCAGAGTAAATAAACCATGAAAACTGAACAATCATACACATACATAATACACCAATATTTTTTACGTGGAAACCCAATGCAAGAGAAAACCACATAATGCTTTTTATTATTTGTCTTTAAGAATTACATTCATTGGAAGCACCAACTTCCTTTGTTTTCCAACTGCAACTGGAAGGAGGCTACGACCCCCTATTTTTAGGCTACAACCTGAGGGAAGCTCCAACTCCCCAATTCTCTAGCTACAACAAGAAGGAGGCTACAATCCCCTATGTTCTCTGTCTACAACCGGAAAGTATCTACAACCACCTATCCTTTCCCCATACAACCACCCTGAAATTTAAGTGCCAAATGTAGAAACTGAATATGTCATTATCACAACCTGTTCTGTCAAATCTATCACTGAGAAACCTATCGCTGTATACTCATCAACCAATTTGATCTGATCACATATACCTCAAACACTATACCACAAGTATGTGCCTCAAAACATGTGCTAGAACCTCACTATTATACAACCTCTATATGTACCAATAACTTCAACAACATACCTCAACCAAAACCCCTCAAACATGAACCGATACTAAACTTCAGTAGATCTACCTCAGATCAACTCTACAACAATCCCTAAAATTCCAAGAGGGAATCCAACAGATTTACAAGGAAAACCATCAACCAAATTCATAAATTCAACACTACACATATGAAAACCATACCTTTTTTCTTCTTGTAGCATTCTGCTGCCACGATTTTTTTGCTGTGATTTTTTTGCCACAATTTTTCTGTTGCGGTTTTTCCGCCGTGATTTTTCTGTCGCACTTTTATTGCCACAAATTTTCTTCCACACTTTTAATGCCGCACTTTTCCTACCACACTTTTTCTGCCGCGATTTTTCTGATGCACTTTTTCTGCTGCAATTTACTTGCTGCGATTTTTTTGCCGCACTTTTCCTGCGATACTTTTATCTATCAATAATACCTATCCAAATAACCTTTCACAAAATTGATATTCAATGATATTCAATAGGTGCTAATGGTAGAGCCTTTCTCTCTTATTTATACTTCCTTGTAGCTTTCTCAAGGGGTTACCTTCTAACCAACTTAACCCTCTTTCCTTCTTTTAGGGATAACCCACTTCTAACCACTTGTCCACTTCTAACTCACTTTGATAAAAATAGTAAATTCTCCACTTTTAGTTGCAACTAAATTATTTTTAATTATTTTCTTATTGCAACAACTTAACCCATGACTAACTCCTAGTTTCACCCACTTGACTAGTCAACTTCTTCTAGGAGGTTCTAGAATTAATTTGACTTCTTTGACCTTCTAGATAACTCATGAGGGTTCTCCACTTCACCAGGCCATAACTCTCTAACCGTGAAGATTTATGTGACATTCCGCATATCACCGTAAATGGCATGACATGTACTATCCATGTAGAATAGTCTTACCTACAAATATATTAAACTTCATACCATTATACATCAATCAAATTGAAGTCCATAAATCATATGGTTGGGGATAACATAATTTGCTATTGGACTTGCTTCAAGGGTTGACATCAATGACAACCAACCTAATTAATCAACAATTGCTTCACCATACCAATATTCACATGCAAAAAAAATGATAAAAAATACCATGCCTGAACCAGAGACTGATAAAGGGAAAAAAGTGGTCAATTCCCTAACTCTTCCAAAAATTCCTCTGAATCAGTGTCCTCTCATCTCCACCTCAAGGATAATTTATCCCATGTTATCAATGAAATCCATCCTCAAGGTTCCAATCAGCCTAAGGTTTCTATAGAAGGAAAGGAAACATAACGAT
Organism: Picea engelmannii; assembly: GCA_009831015.1. Classification (NCBI taxonomy): domain Eukaryota; kingdom Viridiplantae; phylum Streptophyta; class Pinopsida; order Pinales; family Pinaceae; genus Picea; species Picea engelmannii. The sequence continues at coordinate 118,656 of ML785631.1, read as the reverse complement.
CAAAGGGGAGCAGTAGTGAAAAGAGGCAAACCACCTCTCATAGAAAATATGTTTTTTAATGGTGTTAAGGCTAGTTTCTTTTTGGTATGATAGAATGTTTGGATAACAAATACACATTTAGACAGATTTATTTTTGACAACATGGATATGATTCTATTTTTGGATATATTCATGTTTTATTTTGATATTAAAATATTTTACTATTAATATGAGGATGGGAGTTACAAGGAAGATATTTGAGTTAAATTTTTGGGGTATTATATTTCATGTTTTGATGATTATTAAAGAAATGAAAATTAGAGTGATAAGGGGTCCCACCTATTTAGTTATTATTTAAATAGACCCTTATTTATATATTATTATCTATTTGTCTCAACTAATTAGTTAAGCTAATTAAGATTAACAAAAGAAAGGTAGTTGATGTTGGGTATGTGTTATATTCTTTGCATGTGTGTGTGTGTGGGCGCGTCAGATACGACAACTGCGTTTGACGATCCCTTCACCTAGAGCTTTGCTGTGTGTGTCGGGCGCTTTCCTAGGGGGGTCCCGGGGGGGGGGGCAGGTATGCCCCCCCTTGGTTACGCGCAGCGTTCGGGGCGGTTTTTTGCTATTTTTTGGGTGGTTTTTTGCTATTTTTAGCAGATTTTGCTATTTTTAGTGGATTTGTAAATTAATCCCAGATTAAGGGATTAGGGTTTTGGTATCTACGGAATACCTAAAAACACTGTATATATTGTATGGTGAATGGTGAAATTTGATATAATGAAAATAAGAAAGGTTTTCCCGGTTGAGGGTTTTCGGTATAAAATATTTGTGTACTCTGTGTATGAGCCATTGATTAACTTCTGTATTGCTTAAGAATCTATATGAATTGCTTTACTTCACAGGTTTAAAAATTACATGTGGTATTAGAGCTCATTTTTGGCTTTAGAGGGACGCCTTTGTTGTTGAGGGTTTGGCTTGGTCTTGATAGATCAAGTTTATCTTGGGTCTGTGATAAACCTGGGTTTAGTGGGAGCTTTTGTAGTGGAGATTCGAGTAAAGAAAGAGGAATGGCGAGCTCATCTAGAATCAAGATAGAGAAGTTCAACGGTAAAAACTTTGAGCTATGGAAGCTCAAGATGGAGGACCTTCTTGTAGACAAAGAACAATGGATCGCTGTGGATCCTGGTACACAGTCTACTGGTACACCGTCTACCAGCACATAGGCTACTGGTACACAAACTACTACTACACCAACTACTGGTATGTCGAAGGAAGATTGGGACAAGTTGGACAGAAGAGCAAGGAGTACTATTCGACTCTACCTGGAAGATTCAGTGTTGTTGAATGTCTCAGGAGAATCTATAGCCAAGGAACTATGGGATAAGTTAGGGAATTTGTATCAATCAAAGTCCCTGGTAAACAAGTTGTTTCTTTGAAAGAAGCTGTATCATCTTAGGATGGAAGATGGAGATTCTATGACAGAACATCTAAATGCCTTTAATACTCTGGTAAGTCAACTTGG